>JAODAL010006307.1:0-134696 GCA_025379985.1 Phyllomedusa bahiana | reverse complement strand
CCCCAGTGAAGGCCTGATTGGTCGATTGGAGGTAAAGATGGATAGGACTGCCGTTTGAGACCACGTTGAAGTCGTGGGCAGCTTAAAATGTTCTGTTTCATGATATGTGAACGAGAGTCTCAAAGTTTTTTTCATGTATGATAGATAGCATAAATGCTTCTTTAGGGATTTCGACGTAGTGTATTGCCCTTTTATCACTGTGTGAGGCGCAGTGTGGGACTTAGGCGCAGTGCGGGACTGCGCCTAAGATTCGCCGCCCGGCGTAGTGTGCTCATACATGCCGTGTAAAGTCCGGCGCGCCTCGCCAGAGTGTGAGGCGCAGTGCGGGGACTTAGGTGCAGTGTGGGACTGCGCCTAATATTCGCCGTCCGAGGAGGTGCGCTCATACATGCCGACATTCAAGCTTTTGGCTTTGGGATGGTTTGGGTTAAAGTGTTTCTTCTGCTCCCAAACCTGGTAGACAGAAGGCTGGCTGCTAGACTGGCCACTGTACGGCATGCAGATCGTTAAACTGGTGGAAGGAGAAGGGGTAGGATGGGTCTCTGGTGGTACTGGTGGTACTCGGGCGACGGTGGAGGCTGAAGCGGAGACTGATCCTTGATCATGACTCTGAGAGACATGGGTAGCTGAGGAACGCTTGGTGGTGGCGGAGGAGGAGGAGGCAGAGGGTGTTACAGTGGTTAGAAGCATTAGTGTGGCCTTTTTTTGGCCAAGTGTTTCCTCCATTTCAACTCATGCATTCGCTGCATGTGACTAGACATGTTGGTGGTAGTTAAACACCTAAGATTCTTGTCTCTACTGATGCTTTTACAGCAAAAGCGGCATATGACACCGCTGGGTGAATCAGAGGCTTGCTTGAAAAAGTCCCAGGCTTGAGAGGTCCTGGAACTTTTCAATGGTGATAAGCGAGGAGCTGTTTTTCCGCTGATCGTGGCTAGCGGAATAATCTCAGCAGATTTGTGCGACCGCCCTCTCCCTTTTTGAGGCGGGATCCGTACCGACACTACCCCATCGTCTTCCTCCTCGTCCAGTCATGAAGCGCTCGCAAGCAAAATCTGCTGAAAAGACCACGTTGGATCCGCAATGTCGTCATCATCATCATCATCAACACTGGTGACTTCCTCGTCCTGAAATTCTGCATCCTGGAGCTGCAGGCTACAAGCAACAGGCACTGCAAGGCGTTGCTGATCGCCTGGGATTTTTGCCGATTGACCGGCTTCCTTCTCCTCCTCTGATGTCATCAGTAATTGGGCGTCAGACCAGAAAAAATCCTCCTCTTTGGCCTCTTGATCTTTGGAAATGCTTTCTGACCCCAAGAGAAGTCTTCAGAAAATGGATTATCCACAGTGGTGGGTACACGAGTTGACATTTGGGCTGCCTTCCCTTCATGTTGGACGGATGCAGACGATGATGATGACGACATTTATGGCCGTGACTTGGAGGACGAGGAGGTAAGACTGCTGGATGCAGGTTGCATTAACCACTGAAGAACAGATTGGCGACGCTGTTCGTTACTGAGATTCACAGGGCCCTGACCCAGTGATGACAGGCCTGACGGTCCTGCAACCGACGATACGCTGGCTTGCGTGTTGTCGCCAGCACTGGAAGGAGCACCTTCTCTCGCACCTCTACCTCCATGTCCTACGCCCTCTTTGCTCGCTTACCACCTGCATTTCGCTCATGTTCAGAAAGATAAAAATTTAAGAAGGCATGGAAAGAGTTTTTGACAGTCTCTTATTGAAAGATGGAAAATTCACAGCTATTCTTAAACCCCGCTAATTTTCCCTACAGCCAATTTGGATTAGAAAACTGAATTGTTTCTAGCAATACCTGTGAAATGGGTTGGTGGAAGAACCGTAAGACAAAATCAACAGTGTTCTTCCTTCAGTCCCAGGGATTTACAACTGTCCAGTAGGACTAGGAATTGATAGTTTTCAACAAACTATCATAAAAGTGCCCTATCTGCGCAAAACTGAGATTCACGGAGCGCTATAAAACTATTCAGAAGTTATACTGATGAGAAATTGCGTTTTTTGCAGCAATGACAAACAAGAACAGTTGCTAGAAAATGTTTCTATCAAAATTGTCGTACAACGTGGCTATTTGAAAAAAACTAGGGCTGCAATACAGCTATTTAAAAGTTATACGGATAACAAATGGTGGTTTTTGCACCAATGAAATACAACAACAGTAACTACAAAATTTCTGTAACCAAATTTAAGTACAAGGTGGCTATTTGAAAAAAACTGGGGCGAACCAAAGTGCAATACAGCTATTTAAATGTTATACGGATAAATAAATGTGGGTTTTGCACCTATGAAATACACCTGCAATTACTAGCAAATTTCTGTATCCTAATATAAGTACAAGATGGGTCTTTGAACAAAAATGGGCTGCGCCAAGTGAAAAACACCTATTAAAATTGGACGGATAATAAAAGGGGTTTTGCACCTATGAAATATCCCTGAAATTACTAACAAATTTTTGTATCCTAATATAAGTACAAGATGGGTTTTTGAACAAAATGGCGGGCCCAAAGTGAAAAAACCCTATTTAAAATTGAGACGGATAATAAAAGGTGGTTTTTGCACCTATGAAATACACCTTGCAATTACTAGCAAATTTCTGTATCCTAACATAAGTTACAGATGGGTCTTTGAACAAAAAATGGCTGCGCCAAAGGGAAAAACCCCTATTTAAAATGTATACGGATAATAAAAGGTGGGTTTTGCCCCTATGAAATACACCGAAATTACTAGCAAATTTCTGTATCCTAATTAAGTACAAGATGGGTCTTTAAACAAAAAGGGGCTACGCAAAGTGAATAACACATTAAAATTGAGACAATAAAAAAAGGTGGGTTTTGCATCAATGAAATAAAAACTGCATTTACTAAAAATTTTTTTTCCCTAATGTAAGTACAAGGGGGGTCTTGAAAAAAGCGGGGCTGCACAAAAAAAAAGGATTTCACCTCAGGTGCGAGGTGTGTTGGCCCAAAAAATGGTAAAAAAAGCCATTTCAATGCAGGTTCAAAGTAGAGTCTGGACTGCACAATATACATTCTCTTTTCAAAAGTCTGCCTGCCTGCCTGTCTGTTTTCGCCCGCACCCCCCCCCCCTCCCCACGACTGTACAGCTCTAGATGCTTCTTTAGAAAGTCTCTGTCTAACTAACTAAGAGCTGAAATTCTCTAATCTACCTATGTTCTAATATTCACATCTAAAAGCATAGTTGTCTGTGTGAATAAAGAGAACTGTGTCTCTTAGCTGAGCTGTATTGAGGAGAGATCTAGCACACGTCCTGCTCTAATCAGAGACACTGACACAATGTTGAAGAACAGGAAACGCTGTTCTATGCAAAACGAGGTCATGTGATTTTTCCAGCCAATGACAACCATACACATGACGTCGCACACCCAACTCACCCTGCACTATGCTCTAAGCTGATTTGCTGGCAGCCAAATTGACAGGAAGCGCCGAAAATGGCGCGATAGTAATAGATTATGCGCAGATTCTCACCTAAATTATCGCGTGATCGGAAATTTTCGATCAACCTAAAAACCGTGCCGATTTCAACTTTGTCAATTATAATCACTCCCCCTAGTTGTGATGTCTCTTGTGTGTGAGCAGTGGAAGGGAGGGGATGTCAAGATTGAAGACCCCCCTGCAGGGTTTCATGTTGCGAGCTGTCAGCCCCGGCCCCACAAGCCCCTTGTAAACCAGAACCCTGCATTGTGTAAAAAATTATACATACAGACAGGTAATAATATCCACAGACAAGAACCCAACCCTTTTACAAATAGAGGACCAAATTTGAGTAACAAATGTCTACGGGTGTCTACAGGTGACTGTTGTAATTATTCAAAGATTCTATGTAAATGTATGACCAGACGTCCACAATTACCATTGGTCCTATAGCAAAATCAAACACCACTTAACACAAAAATAATCATAAAAACAATGAACCAAAATAGCACGAATGACAGCTGGCTTACCAGAAAGGTGGATCACCCCTCTTTTATTTACATTTACATTTAAAGCTGCAATAGTCCTCCTTACTCTGATAACTGCTAGGTGCGCTGGTGGCAGCACTCATATTTGACTAGTAGATCTGGGGAGGCCAACCCCCACTACAAAATTACAGTAAACAAAAATGCTGACGCGTTTGGAATAGATGTATTCTCCGTCAGGGGAAGTTTGACACTGTCAGAATGCTATAGGGAAAAGAATCAAAAAAGGAGAGAAACATGATCCAAAAAGTGTATAAAAGAAAAATCCATTCAAGATACTACCAAGTAACAACCCCCAAAAGTATATTAATAACATCTTTATTAAATAGTCCTAAAAACTTTTTTTTCAAGAAAACCCTTCATTCCCCAAAAAACAAAAAAAATATATGCAATTTTAAAGCAAAAATTTATCCAGGAATAAAACAATGAAAACTAATCATTAAATTGCAAAGATTTCCCTTCGCATTTAAACCTTTTGGTAAAAAACTTTTTAAATTAAAAAACCCCATTTGGTTTCCACAAAAGGGACATTTTCTTAAATTTAAATCCCCTTTTCTCCAATAAATGATTTTTTTTGATACCAAAAAAGCCGTTTTTAAAATTCCCCCTTATGAGCATTTGAAAAAATTTTGTTTGGAAAAGGGAAATTTTTCCCAAAAAACCCTTTTTTAAATTATTAAAAAAATTTTTAAAAAATTTTCCCCAAACGGATAAAAAACCTTCTTGTGCACCCCAAATACACCCTTTTTGCTTGGGCAACAGACAATGAATTCCCCCCTTAAGGGGAAACAAGAAATTTCTTTTTTTTTATTTTAATTTTTTGTTCCCCCTTTCTGTATCAAAAAATTTCCCAAACATTTTAGGGTTTTTTTTTACAAAACGGGCAGGAAATAGCATTTTTTAAAAGGGAAAAAAGCCGTTTTTTTTTTTTTTTCCCCCATTTTTAAACCCATTTAACCCATTATTCCCATTTTTAATTTTTTTTAATTGTAGGGCTAAAATATGCCTGTTATTTCTTTAAAAAAAATTTTTGGATGTATAGAGAAAATGGCCCTATGTTCTTGTCCTTTTTTAAATATATGCAATTTTTTTTTAAAAAACTTTTTTGTTTAATTCCGCTTGTGCATAATTTTTGCATGATAACCATCCCTGATTTATTTTTCTTCTATTAATGAGGGGGTTATATTTTTTTAATTTTTTTCCCCTTTAAAAAAATTATTCTTGGTATATTCCCTACATATTTTTTTTGATTGGACTAAAACTCTTTAAAATTATAGTTTCTGACGATAAATTTTCAAACAAAACGGTCAGTTCCCTATTATAATTTATATCTGTGTCCCAATTACTTTTAAACCCCCCACAAAATTTTTTTTTGGGGTTATTTCAGAGCGATTTTGGGAAGAGGGAAAAATGGATTTTGGGGAATATAAAATTTTTTATCTGTTTTTTTAGGGAAAAATCCTTCCTTTGAAGGGTTTTTTTTTTCAATAGAAATAGAATTTATCAAAAAAAACATCAGAGGTTTTACTGACTACTAAATTTAAAATTTTAAAAAAAAAATTATTATTAATGTGCCCAAAAAACTTTTTTGGGAATTTTTAAAACCTTTCCAAAAAAAAAAAAAACATTGTCAAAAAATCTTTTTCAAAAAAAGGGGTTTTACCTTTTGGGGAGGATTATGAGTTCTTTCCACCCCCCAATTTAGATAACTTGGGGAAAATTTTGGGCCCCCCATTGGGGTGTCCCACGTTTGGAAAAAAAAATCTTTTTATGCAAAAAATAATTATGATTTAAAATAAGAAATGCAATCCACTAAAAATAAACCCTTTGTGATTCTTAAATTTCCCACTTTTGTTTAAAAAATTACTCCCCCCCCTTTCCCACACCCCTTTTGAATGTTCAATTCCCGGGTGTGGGGAAAAAGCCCCCATCAAGGGTAACAAGAAAGCAAATGTCATCCCAAGAAATGGACTATTTATGCTAGTCAGTTTTTCAGAGTAAGGAGGACTATTGTATCTTTAAAGGGAAGGGGTAAAATTTGAAACGGGGTGTTTCCCCCTTTTTGGGTTAACCCAGCGGTCATTTCGCAAATTTTGGTTTTTCATTTTTTTTAAATGGTTTTTTTTTGTTTAATTTGGTTTTTGATTGTGCTATAGGACTGATGGAAATTTTGTGGAATTAGTCATACATTTAGTAGTATTTTTGAATGTTACAATAGTTTTGGCGATTTCGTTGGCTATCGAGATCGATCGATTGTCCCATTTGTCGGCCCCCCAAACGATAAGGTTTTTCGATAGTGACACGATTAAGGGGCGATGACCATTAAAAAATCATGGGGGAGCAACAAAAAACCTTTATTTACACCCCCAAAAAGGGGGAGAAAGCTGAAATTAAAAATCCAAAAACAGTCAAATGGGTACGGTTTCCTTTGGCAACCAATTAGGTTATAAAAATCACAGAAAAAAAAGTCACAGAATTTACATCCCTGTCTTGTAAAAACCAAACCTGAACCCCTTTAAACCCTGCATCACCCACAAAAATTTAAAAAATGACGAAGGCAGTATAAATTTTAAACCCTCATGTTCCTTTGAACTGGATTGAAAATCCCCCCCTGGAAAACCGCATGACCCCCCCCAAACCTGCATGACCCCCACATTTAAAAAAATGCCGGAAAAAAGGGGTCTTTCAAAACCCCCATTTTTGTTTAATGGGCAATTTCCCATACCTGTCCCGGGGGACACCCTGAGCCCCAAACCCGCATGACCCCCCCAAAATTTAAAAAATCCCCGGGAAAAAAGGGTCTTTCAACCCCCTTTTAGTTGAACTGGGACAAATTTAAATACCTGGCCTGGGGCCCCCAGCATGAGGGCCCCAAACCTGCAAAGACCCCCCCCATTTTTTTAAAATGCCGGAAAAAAGGGGTCTTTTAACCCCCATTTTTTGTTTTATGAACTTGACTATACCTGTTTCCCGGGGCCCCAGCAAGGGGCCCCAAACCCGCTTTCCCCCCTTTAAAAGTGCCGGAAAAAGGGGGTCTTTCAACCCCCTTTTAGTTTAACTGGACATTGGGCTATTTCCTGGGCCCCGGGGCCCAGATAACCCCAAAACCCGCATGACCCCCCATTTTAAAAAATGGCCGGGGAAAAAAGGGGTCTTTAAACCCCCCATTTTAGTTGAAAATGGAAAATTGATATACCTGTCCTTGGCCACGCATGAACCCCGGGCCCGGGTTACAGTGGGGGCGGTGGGAAAACCCAGGCTGGCGGGCCGTCATCTTTAACACGCAGGTTTTAAAAAGCCCTGATGACCCCAGCAAAGAAAAAAAATCGTGCTGAAGCAGGGTGCGGAAAACGGAAGTGTGAGAATCCACCTTCCCCCTGTACACGTCAATACCTGGGGGCGCTTTCCCCCCCGTTTTGAGTGTGGGCCCAAATTACTTCACTTGGAAAAAACTGGTGGTTAAAAAGCTCCTGTTTCAACCCCGGTGCCCCTTTTTCTTGGGATTTTTTTGTTCATTTTACTCAAAGTGCTGGAGGGGAAAAAGGGTTTTGTACTTTGTTCTTGTCCCCCGGGTCCTACTCCAAAGTCCCTGAAAAACCCACATCTGGGGGCAAATTTTTTTCCTTTTACCTCCCCTTTTACAAATTCCGAGGAATTTTTTTTAAAAGCTTTTTGTACATGGGAATTTTTTAGACTTTTTAAATTTTTAAAACACATTTTTAAAATAGGATGGAATCCCAACCCTGGGCTTTGTTTTCCCCTTTTTTTTTAATTTTAAATTAAAAGGGGGTTTTCTTTGCTAAATGAAATTGGGTTTTAATTTAAAATCTTTTAAAAAAAAAAGCAGGGTTTGCAATATATTTTTTTCATTAAAATGTCCTACGTTTTGAGCTAGGGCCCTGAAAATTTTACTACATAAAATCCTCAAATTTTTTAAAGGGACCCACCTGTTTAAACCTTATCTTTGGGTGTCAGGGTTTTGAATGACTCATCACCTTTGAAGACAGGTTTGGAGCAAAAGCCCCTCCCCCACGAATGCTTTTTGGAGGGGGGGGGAGGGCTCGGCGTCTGTGTCCTTGCTGCTGGATTAACCCCCGTGTGTGCCTGCTTCCCCCTGTCCCCTTTCCCCAGATAGATGTGGAAAAGCAGTGACCCTTGGCCGTTTTCTTAAAAATGATATGTCTTTGGAAAAATGTGACTATACTTTAAAACTATACAGATCAGGCAGGTGAATACTTTATGTCTCCTGTATTATGAGACATCCTGAGTATAGAAACATTTCCCTTTTTGGGGTTGCGGGAGAGTGGAGACTTTAAGTAAGCAGGGGATATGGGAACACATCACCCCCCTCTGCTTGTTGCACACCACTTCACCTTCCTCTTAACCATAGACACCCCCTCCCCTGCAACAGACCTAGGAGGCACACCAGGGTGAATTGAGAGCAAACCCCCCCCCCCCCCCCTGTAAAAATTTTAGACGGCCTGTGTCTGTGGGGGGGGGGGAAAAGGGGCAAAAGAACAGACAAGCTAGCCCCGCCCCTCATTTAACTTACCAGGGACACTGACGGCGAAAGTCGTAATGAGCAACTCCTTTAAATGGGTTGTCTAAATACAGGGATGATACTATTTAAAAAGCTTGCAAAAACAAGTCATTTTGCAATATGTGTCCATTAACATGCCTACCTATTCCTTTTCTGACAGCACCATCCCCCTTTGACCCATTTTGACAATTGTAAAGAACAAATGTCTGTTTGAAACAACATTTTTTTAGAAAAGGATGTAGTTAAATGCATGTCACACAAAATGCCCCCCCAAAAACAACATGACCCCTTTACCACTTTGGTCAATTTTTGAAGAACAAAAGTCTGTTGAATCAACTTTTTTTTAAAAAAAGGACCTGGTATTTTGCATTTCAAAGCAAGATCAAAAAAAATGATTCTCACCATGTTAAAAATTGTGAGGGGGAAAAGCCACTTAGAAGCCACATTTTTTTTACAAAGGGCCTTTATTGCTGTATCCACAGCTCATGACCCCCAAAAAAATTGAATATGACTTCTCAGCCCCCTATTAAAAATTTTGAGGGAGAAATGGACTTAAAGCCACATTTCTGTTTCCCAAAGGGGCCTAATTATACTGATCCCGAAATGACCCCCAAAAAATTATAATATGACTTCTCAGCCCCATTAAAAAATTGTGGGGAGAAATGCCCCTTAGAAACCACATTTCTGTTCCAAAGGACCATAAATATAGCTGTATCTAACAGAAACAAACCCCAAAAAATTAAAAATTATAAATTCTCAGCCACTATTAAAAATTGTGGGGGAGAAAGGGCCACTTAGAAGTAAACATTTCTTTTTTCCCAAAGGACCATGATTATTGCTGTTTCACGGGCAACATGCCCTAAAAACCCCCTTTGGGACAATGGAAAACTTCTTAAGTAAAGTGAGAAAATTTGGAATAGGGTGTTGTATCCCAAATTTGGGCTTTTTCCCGTTCCCAAGCAAAACCAGAAAAATAAAACCTGTTGGGAAAAAAGAATAAAAATTGGGGTAAGAAAAAATCTTTTTAAAAAAAAAGTTTTCAAGAGGCCTTTTTTCTGTTTAAAAAGGAATGTAAAGTAAAAGGGCCCAATAATGGGTTTGACCTGGCAATTGGCCACAACATCATCAGAGTTTCCAGGGCCTGTTTTCATTTTGGTTTAAAAAGCAAAACGACCCAAATTATCTGGGAAAAGCCGGGGGCTTTTGGGTTTTGTAATGACTCCTCCAGCTGTCCCGAAGGTCCGCTCAGATATGCCCGGGCTGCTGGGAGGACAAACCTCTATGGGGAGGGGAGCCGTTTCGGGCCATTCGTCATTTTGGGATACCCAAAAGGGTCTATTGGGCCCGGAACAAAGCAAAAAAAAGGGTGTTGAGACCAGATAGTCGGACCATAAACTTAAGTGATCTCTGTGTGTTGGATGGGGCCCCTGAAATTTGCATGCGTCGGTGAGGTGGAAAACCCAAAGGGTTTGCCAGGGGCACCCATTAGGCTTCTGCCCCCCCCCTGCCTGTGCTGCCGCCCCCCTATTTGGGCATTCTATGCTGTTTAGTCGTGTGTTTTCCCCCGTGACATTTGGGGGAAAGTGAAGCAGACCCAAAATGTCTCCCGTTGATCAATCAGCAAAGGGCTCCCTTTCCTGCATTTTTTCTCTCTTTTTGGGGGGGGGGAAGGGAAAATGCTGATTTTTTTTTTGTACCGGGGAACCCGGAAAGGGGGGCCCCCCGTAACTGTTGTTCATTTTGATGGCCCTTAAAAGCGGGGAAATGTTTTGGGGAAAAGGAGCATCCAAGCATCAAGTGGGGAAAATGGAGCCTTGATTTCCCAAGCCCCCTGGGCGAGGGGGACTAGCAAAAATGACTTTTTTCATCTTCCTCCTCCCCCCTCAAATTGCGCCAACCCCTTTTCCCAAAGGGAGGGACGTCGGTTTAAAATCGGTGTCCAAAGGGAAAACCTCCCCTTCCCCCTCCCCCTCCTTTCCCCCGCTTTCCCCCGGGACAGCTTCAACCCCCCCCTGACTTGCCCGAGATTATGAAACCCTGAGAGCTGATGCGCCAACCCTTTCACTAGCTCGGACCCCCCAAAACCCCTGCTAATGAAAGGGCCGTGAAATTGTGAAAATGGCGGGCCTTGTGGGGTTTGAAGGAGGAAAGGCTCCGTGTCCCCCAAACTGTTCCGTCCCTCCTCCGTCGTTGGGGGGACCGTTTGGGTTTCAGAGTGTCCAACGATCGTTCCCGAGCAAAATCCCCCACAATGCGGGGGGGATGGACAAGGGCATTTTTTCCCCCAATGACCATTTTGGTGGTTTTTCAAAAAATGGCAAGGATGGTCAGAAGCTCTTTCACCTGCCTCCCCCTCCGGGGGTTCAAAACCCCCAGCACTGGAAGGGCACCTTTTTCGTACCTCTACCTCCATTTGGGTACCCCCCCCTTTGTCGCTTACCACCGATTTTGCTCCCTGTTCCCGAAATAAAAAAATTTGAGAAGGTATGGAATATTTTTGGGAAAGTCTCTTAAAAAAAGGACAGCAAATCCAGCTTTCTCAAATCCTCTAATCAAAACAAAATTGTGGTTTCAATTTTTAACTGAAGGTGTCTATCAACAATTACTGGGAAAAAGCCCAAAAAAACACGTATTGTTATGTTTTGATTAATAAACGTATTTTTTTGCACCTTTTAAATTCACCTGGGGTAAATATAGAATTGCTTTTTTTGATTTGTAGAGCTGCGTCAATGAACAGTCCGGGGTGCGAAAAAGTAAAAAAATACGTAATGTTATGTTTTGATTTTAAAAACGTATTTTTGCACCTTTCTTACCTGTGGTGAATATGAATTGTTTTTTAAAGTTTTTCGTAGATGCTGCTCAAGAAAAGTGCGGGTGCGAAAAAGAAAAAAAAGTAACTGTTATTTTTTGTAAAATAAATGATTTTTTGACCTTCAGTTCCCCCTGGGGTGAATAAAAATTTGCTGTTTTAAGATTTAGTAGAGCTGGTCAATGAACGGCGGGGTGCAAAAAAGTAAAAAAAACAGTAATGTTATGTTTTGATATAATAAACGTTTTTTTTGACCTTTCAATTCCCTGTGTGAATATAGAATTGCTTTTTTAAGATTTACGTAGATGCTGCGTAAAATGAACTTGTGGGTGCGAAAAAGTCAAAAAAAACGTAATGTTATGTTTTGATATAATAAACTGTATTTTTTGCCCCTTTAATTCCCTGTGGTGAATATAGAATTGCTTTTTTAAGATTTAGTAGATGCTGCGTCAATGAACATTTGGGTGCGCAAAGTAAAAAAACACGTAACTGTTATGTTTTTTTTAAAATAAACTGTTTTTTTTGCACCTTTCAATTATGGGGGATATAAAATTGCTTTTTTTAAGATTTCGTGATCGCGTCAATGAACAGTGGGGGTGCACAAAAGTAAAAAACACGTAACTGTTTGTTTGATATAATAAAGTTTTTTTTGACCTTTCAATTCCCCTGTGGTGAATAAAAATTGCTGTTTTAAGATTTAGTAGATGCGGTCAATGAACGTGCGGGGTGGCAAAGTAAAAACAGAAGTTAGTTTTGATTAATAAACTTATTTTTGCACCTTTAAATTTCATGTGGTGAATAAGAATTGTGTTTTAAGTTTACGTAGATGCGCGTCAAAACAGTGGGGGTGCGCAAAAAGTAAAAAAACACAACTGTTATGTTTGTTTAAAAAAACTGTATTTTTTGCACCTTAAATTCCCCCTGTGGTGAATATAGAATTGTGTTTTAAGTTTTCGTGATGTGCGCAATGAACGTGCGGGTCCCAAAAAAAGTAAAAAAAACTAACTGTTTGTTTTGATATAATAAACTGTATTTTTTGCCCCTTTCATTCCCCTTGGGGGTGAATATAGAATTGTGTTTTAAGTTTACGTGATGCTGGTCAATGAACTGCTGGTGCAAAAAGTAAAAAAAAACACTTAACTGTATTTTTGAAAATAAAGGGTTTTTTGCACCCAACACTGTGTGATACAAAATTGGGGTTTTAAAATTTAGTAGGTGGTAATAAACATTTGGGGGGGAAAAGGGTAAAAAAACAAAGGTTTGTTTTTGATTAATAAATGTATTTTTGCATTTTAACAAAGAACCCGCAGTTACTAGAAATTATGTTTTCAATAAAGTTAGGCCCAATACCAGGAAAAAATTTTAAAAGCAAACTGTTAATAAAAAAAATTCCCCCCCGTCCCACCGGTGAATTTTCAGTGTAATTAGCTTTTTTTGCCCTTTTTTTAAACCCCCAATCTAACTAAATTGGGAAGGGTCACAGCTAATAGTAAGGTTTCTCTGTGCAGAAATAACTAATTTCGGAGCTGTTTGGGCCCCAAAGGAGAACGCAGGTCTTCCCCATGAGACCGAGAACATGAGGCTGAAACAGAACGCTTTTTCTTGTAAAACGAGGTCATGTGATTTTTCCCCAAAGCAAACCCTACACATCCCCGTCTGAGTCGCACACATCTCACCCCGCTCTATTCTGTAATTGATTTTTGGCCGCCAAAATTACGGAAAGGCCCAAAAAAAGGGGGATCTTAATAGATGATGCACTGATTTTAACCTTAATTATCGCATGATCTGGAAATTTCGATCACCATAAAAACCTTGCCGATTTCAACTTTGTCGATAAAAATCGCTCAACACTAGTTACAACAGTCACCTGTAAATATTTGTTACTCAAATTGGGCCCTCTATTTGTATAGGATCAGCTGGTTTAGCACCGTGGTATATTTATTACATGTTTTTATGCTTGTTTTTTACAAAACAATAAGGGTGTGTGTGCAGTTTCACCCAATACCCTGCTGCTTTTATCTCAGGTGCGGAGACTGTATATACTCCTTTGGAGAGAATTATAGGCTGTACTAGTCTGTGTTATATGGGGGGGTGTTATATACACACACAATCATCACGAGCAGTTAGATTCACTTCAATTTCAACAGCTCAGAGGGGAGTAATCACAGAGTGCAGGCAGCCAATCACAGCACAGGGGGAATGTCCCATCCAGGGGCGTGTCTGAACAGGCTGAATGACATATCCATCAGCCAATCACAGAAAAGGGGGCTTGTCTCCTCCTCCAGCTGCAGAAATAGCTATAGATTCACAGATTAGCTCAGATCTGCTATACTAAGTGACTTAGGTAATTCAAACCAATTGCAAAAGTACTTATTTTTACTGTCCTCATCATTACAGATATGATCTTTGTAGCGAGAAACCCCTTTAAGCTATGTTGGATTTATTGTACCATTTGGACCAGTATTGAATATATTTCTTTTATAAATGGTCAATAAGGGCTGGTGTCGGGGAGTGTTTATTTAAATAAAGTGTTTTTTGTGCTGGGTCACTGTGTTTCTTTTACCATTTTATTCCAGTGTTACTAACAGAGGTGTTTGACAGATGCCTCTGTATTACCAGCATTGGGGTTTGGTGTTGACACCAAGCCCCACCGCTAGTAATAGAGAAACATTTTGTCAGACTCCTCTTTTAATAACACTGGAAAAATAATTTCAAAAAATACACCAAAACAATAAAAAATCACTTTACAGTATTTAAATAAACACTCTAACAATATCCTTTGCTAACAATTTTATTAAAGAAATGAATCCAACAATGGTCTGATGCAATTGAAAAAGTCTTACGTGGTAATGCAGGGAAACCTGTAAAATACAAAACACTAATCAGCTTTTTGCTAGGGCAGCATGAATACTAAATATTGCCTTACAGATAGGTAGACTCCCCTTTTATATAAGTAGCCTCAATTAATTTGGTAATCCACAAATTAGTTAGCCAAACCTATGTTTTTAAATAGATTGTCTCCCTCACTCGATATCTACTTACTGTATGTAGGCCGCCCATTTTGATAAGAAAAGATAAGGCTCGAGCTAGGCAAGGTCCCGAGTACATATTTAGAAAAGGCTGCAAGAAGGATTTCAAGGCCACAGATAGGTTTGCTCCATGTAGGTAGACGATGCACCAGGTAAGTACAGTGAAGGAAATAATTATTTGATCCCTTGCTGATTGTGTAAGTTTGCCCACTGACAAAGACATGAACAGTCTATAATTTTAATGATACGTTAATTTTAACATTAAGAGATAGAATATCCAAAATAAAATCCAAAAAATCACATTGTATAAATTATATAAATTTATTTGCATTTTGCAGTGAGAAATAAGTATTTGATCCCTCTGGCAAGACTTAATACTTGGTGGCAAAACCCTTATTGGCAAGCACAGTAGTCAGACGTTTTTTGTATTTGATGTTGAGGTTTGCGCACATGTCAGGAGGACTTTTGGTCCACTCCTCTTTGCAGATCATCTCTAAACTATTAAAATTTTGAGGCTGTTGCTTGGCAACTCAGAGCTTCAACTCCCTCCATAAGTTTTCTATGGGATTAAGGTCTGGAGACTGGCTAGGTCACTCCATGACCTTAATGTGCTTCTTTTTGAGCCACTCCTTTGTTTCCTTTGCTGTATGTTTTGGGTCATTGTCTGGCTGGAAGACCCAGTCACGACTGATTTTTAATGTATTGGAGGCGGGAAGGAGGTTGTCGGTCAGGTTTTTACGGTACATGGCTCCATCCATTCTCCCATTGATGCGGTGAAGTAGTCCTGTGCCCTTAGCAGAGGAACACCCCAAAACATATATGAACAGTGCTACGCCAGATATCTATCTTCTTTTCAGCCAGATATCAGGTGTCGCCCCATTCATACATTTTTTAAATCTCCCGCACCCCACTCTCAGGTGCATTACATAGCGCCTGCGGCGTGTTGTAATGCGTCCAATCTCTGGGGGCATGTGGGAGGAGGGGTACACTAGAACCGTAGCGAAGCTACATATTTATAGCTTCGCTATGGCATTTCTAGGCGCATTACAGCTGGACTAGGTATACCACTTTCAAAGTGGTATACCTGAGCCAGAGATGTCACCCTAGCGCGAAAATGCGCCTGATTTATGACCCGCTATAGAGCAGGTACATAAATTAGGCGCTTTCTATGCCAGTATAATGTGCATGAAATTTGGTGTGTTAGCGCCAAATTTCATGCATGTTGCCCAATGTTTCCAACTCCATGCTTGATAGTAGGGACAGTGTTCTTTGGGTCATAAGCAATATTTCTCTTCCTCCAAACATGGTGAGTTGAGTTAATGCTAAAGAGCTCAATTTGTGCCTCATCTGACCACAGCACCTTCTCCCAATCATTCACAGAATCATCCAGGTGTTCATTGTGCCTTCTTGAGCAGGGGGACCTTGCAGACACTACAAGATTTTAAACCATTACGGCGTAATATATTACCAGAGTTTTTCCTGGTGACTGTGGTCCCAGCTGCCTTGAGCTCATTAATATGTACCCCCCCACCCCCACATGTAGTTTTAGACTGATCTCTCACCTTCCTCATGATCAAGGATACCTTACAAAGTGAGATTTTGCATGGTGCCCCAGATCGATGTCGATTGACAGTCGTTTTGTACTTCTTTTCATTTTGTATTTCATTTTCATTTTCTTACTATTGCATCAATAGTTGTCTCCTTCTGACACAGCGTCTTACTTACTGGTTTTGTAGCCCATTCCAGCTTTGTGCAGGTCTATGATCTTTTCTCTGACATCCTTATAAAGCTCTTTGGTCTTGCCCAGTGTCACGGGTGGTCCCGCAGCCGTGGGTCGGGCTGCGGGCGCACCCGTGTCTGGCCCGTGCCTTCCTGCTCCGGCAATGAGTAGCACCACGGTCCGCAGGTCGGGCCGCGGGCGCACTCGCCCCCCCAAAGCGTTTTCACTTACCCAGCCACGCTCCTGTACCCGCGTGGCTCTCTGCCGGCTGCAGTGTGCGATCGCGCCCCCTAGTGCGCGTGCGCGGTACTTCTTTGAAATTTAAAGGGCCAGCGCGCCAGTAATTGGTTATTGCTGGCCGCTGGTCCTATATAAGGTTACTGCCCAGGCACTTCCTTGCCGGATTTATTGTGCCCCTAGCCTTTAGAGAAAGCTTTCACAACTGCGTCCTAGTCTTCTTCGGTGTTCTGATCCTCTTGCTACGTCTCCTGACCTCGAACCTTTGCCGCCTGTCCTGACCTTACCGCCTGTCCCCGACTTCGTCTACGCCTCATGACTTTGTACCACGCTCACCCTTGGCTGCCACTGCAAGCAAGTCACGTCAGTGGAAGCGAACTGGTAGTTTCCCGCCGCTGCAAGTCCATCCCGCTGTGCGGTGGGCTCTGGTGAATACCGGGTGCTACTTAGACTCCGCTCCCTGGCGTGGCTTACATCATCGCTTACGGTGGTCCAGCTGATCCACTACCGCTGTCCGTAAAAGTTAGATCCAGCCATGGATCCCGCCAAGGTGCCTCTACCCAGTATTGCGGATCTCACGTCCATTGTCGCCCAGCAGTCGCAGCAGATTGCGCAATAGGCACAGCATTTGGATCAGCTGTCTGACATGGTGCGACAGCTCCTCACGCCTGTGGTTCCTCCTATGTCTCCTGTTCCACTGGCCTCGGTGGGTCCCAAGCTTCGTCTCTCTCTACCATCTAAGTTCGATGGGGACCCTAAGCTTTGCAGGGGCTTCGTCATCCAGTGCGCCATGCACGTCGAGCTGATGGCCGATCAGTTCCTCACTGAGAGGGCAAAAGTGGCATTCGTGGTCAGTCTACTTTTCGGGAAGGCTCTGGCTTTGGCAATACCCCTCTGGGACAGGAACGACCCCGAGAAGAATTTCTTAGTGTCTTCGAGGGACCAGCACGTGCGTCTTCAGCCGAGACGGCACTCCTGAACCTTCGCCAGGGTGACTCCTCCATAGGAGATTATGCAGTACAATTCCGTACATTGGCCTCTGAGTTATCCTGGAATGATGCAGCCCCTTGCACCACCTTTAAAAAGGGCCTATACAGCAGGGTGAAGGACACACTGGCCGCTAGAGATATTCTGTCCTCTCTGAGCGAACGTATCCACCTGGTCACCCGCATCAATGTGCGTTTCGCCGAGAGAAAGGAGGAGCTTCGCCAGGAACGGGACACCATTCGCCCCGCCGTCTGCCTCGGCTAGCCCCTGTGTTCCAGAAGCTCCCACTGCCATTACCGCAGTCTCCCAGTGAGGAACCCATGCAGGGGGAGTGGGCTCACTTATCGGACGAAGAGCTATCCCGTCGCCGTGCGGAGAATCTTTGCCTGTACTGTGCTAGTCCGCATCACCTCCTCCGAGGTTGCCCACTTCGTCCCCAGTGGCCGGGAAACGCTCGCACCTAGGTCCCGTAGGAGAGGCGTCCCTAGGTACTAATTCTTCCTCTCCACGTCTGACTTTGCCGGTACAAGTCAAGACTGATGCTGGCCTCTCGTTTCATGCCCTTCCTTCCTGGATTCTGGGTCTGCCAGGAACTTTATCCATTCCTCCCTGGTATCCAGATATTGTCTGCTGCTATTCCGGCTGGAAAAACCTCTGGTGATTTCTTCCATCAGTGGGGATCTATTGAGCGACTCCATTCAGTACATCACCAGGCCGGTGTCCCTCTAGGTGGGGGCCCTGCACAAGGAGAAGATCGCCTTCTATGTGCTACCAAGGTCTTCGTCGGCGATCCTCTTGGGGCTCCCATGGCTGCAACACCATGCCCCTACGCTCGACTGGAAGACCGGCAAGGTCTTGCGTTGGGGACCGAATTGCCGGAGTCAATGTCTGGCCGCATCCCGCCCAGTGCGTGCCATCCCTCCGCAGTCATCTCCCAAACCTCTACCAGGCCTGCCAGCAGAATACCAGGACTTTGTGGATGTATTTTCTGAAAAGGGGGCCTCTAGCCTCCCCATCGGCCCTATGACTGTCCGATTGACCTTCTCCCTGGGACCAGTCCCCCTCGAGGCAGGGTCTATCCGCTATCCGTACCTGAAACTCTGGCCATGTCGGCCTATATAAAAGAGAATTTGGAGAAGGGCTTTATCCCCAAGTCCTCTTCTCCAGCTGGAGCCGGTTTCTTCTTCGTTGAGAAAAAGGATGGTTCTCTTTGCCCAAGGTCACCGTGAAGAACCGATATCCGTTACCTCTAATTTCGGAACTCTTCGACCGGCTATAGGAGACCAAGGTCTTGTCTAATTAGACCTGCGTGGAGCTTACAACCTCGTTAGAATCCGAGAGGGCGATGAATGGAAGACGGCCTTTAATACGCGTGACGGGCACTTTGAAAACTTGGTGATGCCTTTTGGATTATGCAACGCTCCAGCCATCTTCCAGGAATTTGTTATTGATATCTTTAGAGACCTCCTTTATTCCTGTGTCATTGTCTACTTGGACGACATCTTGATTTTTTCCTCAGACCCATAGGGTGCAAGTACGCTAGGTACTGAGTCGTCTCCGCAGTAACCAGTTATACGCCAAGTTGGAGAAATGCCTTTTTCATCGGGCAAGCCTCACATTCTTGGGATAAAGGCCTACAGATGGATCCAGTGAAGTTAGCGGCCGTTTTGCGGGCTTCGGGCCATACAGCGCTTCTTAGGGTTCGCAAACTACTATCGACAGTTTATTCCCCATTTTTCCACAGTGGTGGCATCGATTGTGGCCCTTACTAAGAAGAACGCCAATCCCAGACTCTGGTCGCAAGCGGCCGAGAAGGCATTTACGGAGCTTAAGTCGGCTTTTGCCTCTGCACCTATCCTGTCTCGCCCGGACCCAGAAAAACCTTTCACTCTGGAGGTAGATGCCTCTTCCGTGGGGGCAGGGGCGGCTCTCATGCAAAAAGGGACCAAGGGCAGAACTCTCACTTGCGGATTTTTCTCCAAGACCTTCTCTCCGGCGGAGAAGAATTACGCCATCGGGGATCGGGAATTGCTAGCCATCAAGCTGGCCCTGGAGGAATGGCGCCACCTCCTGGAAGGGGCTCGCCATCCCATTGACATTTATACAGACCACAAGAATCTCCTGTATCTCCAGTCGGCTCAACGTCTAAATCCTCGCCAGGCCAGGTGGTTGCTGTTCTTTTAACGTTTTGACTTCCGGATTCACTTCCACCCGGCAGAAAAAAACGTCAAGGCCAACGCTCTCTCCCGCACCTCTGATACCATTGGTGAAGATCCCGGTCCTCATCATATTGTACCCCCAGAACGTTTGGTTCATGTTGCTCCTGTGGACCTTCAGCAGATTCCTCGGGGGAAGACTTACGCGCCTCCGGCTCTCCGGAGGAGGATTCTAAAATGGGTATCCTGGCACTCGAAAGACGTTTCAGCTGATCTCCCACTTCTATTGGTGGCCGACTCTTTCTAGGGACTCAAGAGAATTTGTGGAAGCTTGTACCATCTGTGCCCGGGAGACCATCTGCGGCCTGTCTGGCCTTCTGCATCCCTTGCCCACGCCGGAGTTTCCATAGTCCCAGGTGTCTATGGATTTCATCACCGACCTTCATCCTTCCTCTGGCAATACTGTCATTTGGGTGGTCGCAAACCGTTTTTTGAAAATGGCACACTTTGTCCCGTTGCCGTCTTCCTTCTGGTCCTCGGCTCGCCACACTCTTCTTTGAACACATCTTCCGTCTACACGGCCTTCCTTGGCACATCATCTCGGACCGCGGGGTCCAATTCATCACCAGGTTCTGGCATGCCCTCTGCTCCAGGTTGCAAGTAAAATTGGACTTTTCCTTGCCTTACCACCCGCAATCCAACGGTCAGGTGGAAAGGATCAATTAAATCCTTGGCACGTATCTTCGCCACTTCGTCTAGGCCCGACAAGGTGATTGGTCTGGTCTATTGCTCTGGGCCGAATCCGCATATAACTCCCTGGACTCTGAATCCACGGGCTCTTCACCCTTCTATATTGTCTATGAGCTGTATCCCCGCCCTACCCTCCTTCTGCCTTCTGCCTCTGAGGTTCCTGCGGTGGATACCCTGGTTCGGGACATGACGGCCATCTGGGAGCAGACTCGCCAGTCCCTTCAGCAAGCGACTGCCCGTATGAAGTCACAGGTGGACAAGAAGAGGAGACCACCCCTGACTTGTGCTCCAGGTGATAAGGTGTGGCTGTTTGCCAAATACGTCTGGCTCAAGATCCCTAGCTATAAGCTAGGTCCACGGTTCCTGGGGCCATTTGAGGTGTTACAGTGGATCAATCCGGTGGCCTATAAGCTCCGGCTCCCTCCTACCATGCGTATCCCGAATTCTTTTCATGTCTCCCTGCTGAAGCCCATGGTGCTCAATAGCTTTTCTCGGAAAGCCGCCTCCTCTCCCCCCTGAAGCGGAGGCCTCCAACGTGTTCACGGTGAAAGAAATTCTGGCTATGAAGTCTATCAGAGGGAAGCGACACTTTCTCATTGATTGGGAAGGATTTGGGCTGGAGGAAAGATCTTGGGAGCTGGAGGACAACATCCTGGATCGTGATCTGCTAAGGAAGTTTCTTCTTTCCAGAAAGAAGAGGAGGTTTAAGGGGGGGGGGGGTGATACTGTCGTGGGTGGTCAAGCAGCTGTGGGCCGGGCTGCGGGCGCACCCGTGTCTGGCCTGTGCCCTCCTGCTCCAGGGACGAGTAGCACCGCGGTCCGCAGGTCGGCCCGCCTGCGCACTCCCCCTCCCGAGCGTTTCCACTTACCCAGCCACGCTCCTGTCCCCGCGCTGCTCTCTGCCGGCTGCAGTGCACGCTTGCGCCCCCTAGTGCGTGCGCAGTACTTCTTTGAATTTTAAAGGGCCAGCGCACCAGTAATTGGCTGTTGCTGGCCGCTGGTCCTTTATAAGGTTACCGCCCTGGTACTTCCTTGCCGGATCTATTGTGCCCCTAGCCTTTATAGAAAGCGTTCCCAACTGTGTCCTAGTCTTCTTCGGTGTTCTGACACCTCTTGCTATGTCTCCTGACCTCAAACCTTTGCCGCCTGGCCTGACCTTACCGCCTGTCCCCAACTACGTCTACGCCTCACGATTTTGTACCACGCTCAACCTTGGCTGCCACAGCCAGCAAGTCACGTCAGTGGAAGTGACCTGGTAGTTTCCCGCCGCAGCAAGTCCATCCCGCTTTGCGGTGGGCTCTGGTGAATACCGGGCGCTATTTAGACTCCGCTCCCTGGCGTGGCTTACACCAGCACTTGCGGTGGTCCAGCGGATCCACTACCGCTGTCCGTAACACCCAGCTTGTAGAGATTGCAGTCTGACTGAGTCTGTGGACAGGAGTCTTTTATAAAGGTGATTATTTAAGACAGCTGTCTTTAATGAAGGTAACAAGTTGATTAGGAGCATCTAACTGGTCTGTAAGAGCCAGAACTCTTAATGGTTGGTAGGGGATCAAATACTTTTATCTCTCAGCAAAATGCAAATACATTTATTTAATTTTTACAATGTGATTTTCTGGATTTAATTTTTTGTATTCTATCTCTCAATGTTAAAATTAACCTACCATTAAATTATAGACTGTTCATGTCTTTGTCAGTCGGCAAACTTACAAAATCAGCAATGGATCAAATAATTATTTCCTTCACTGTAGGTAGGTAGTCAGAAAGGCCCACAGATAGGTCTACATGTAGATAGGCCTACATGTAGGGAGGTAGGTAGTCAAGGCCTTAGGTATATTGGTAAATGGGAAAGGCCCCAGGTAGGTAGGTAGGGCCCATTCAGGTAGGTAGATTCCTGGTAGATAATTTGGTAAAACTTAGGTAGGTAGCCAGGCAGGTTGGTGAACTTCAGGTAGTTGAGTAGGTAGACCCTAAATAGGTAGTTTGTAGATACCAGGTAAGTAGGAAGGCTCCTGGTAGTTAAGTAAATACTAGATAGGTAGGTTGGTAGGCTCCAGGAAGGTAGGTAAGCTCTAGTCACTAGGTTTGTAGGCCCCAGATAGATAGGTAGACCCCTTCATAGGTAGGTAGCAGTAGTTAGGTCACAGGTAGGTAGGCCCTAGTTAGGTAGGTAGATAGGCCCCAGAAAGATAAGTATGCCCCAGGTTAGGCCTCAGGTAGATAAATAGGTTCCAGGTAGGTAGGTAGATAGGCCCAAGGTAGATAAGTAGGCCGCGGCTAGGTAGATCCACCCCATTACTGAAAAAAATATAAACTGTATATACCTCTCCCCGTGCCTTTGGCCCGATTATATGATGTCATTGTGTCGTCTACATCAGCATCAGCAGATGACATCTGGTAGGTCTAAGGCCCAAGGCTTTAAACCTACTAGGCTGTATAGTGAGACAGAGTTTTGATGGCAAACAGTTAAATGGAACGTGCAGACTCGGGCATCAATAGCAGACCTGGGCGTACTGAGGCAGGGTGCTGGGATGGGGTTCTTAGGCTTCCAAGCTTCTCCCTTTTTCCTCCAAACTTAACCATGTTCATTAATGCTAAACAATTCAATTTTAGTTTCGTCAGACCACACGACATGTATCCAAAAATGTAGGACTTTGTTCCTGTGTGCATTTGCAAATATTCATCTGGCTTTTATATATTTCTTTTGGAGTAATGACTTCATCCCTGCAAGTTGACCTTTCAGCCCATGTTGATACAGTACTCGTTTCACTGTAGATAATGATGAAATCTTACCAGCTTCTGCCAGCATCTTCACAAGGTCTTTTGCTTTTGTTCTTGGGTTGATAAGCACATTCATAGTTTCATAGTTTGTAAGGCCGAAAAAAGACAAGACGTCCATCCAGTTCAGCCTGTTGTGCTAAGGCGTTGATCCAGAGGAAGGCAAAAAAACCCAATGAGGTAGAAGCCAATTGTCCTCATTGTAGGGAAAAATTCCTTCCCAACTCCAATCTGGCAATCGGAAAAATCCCTGGATCAATGACCCCTCTCCTGAATCCTAGACACTATAACTTGTTATATTATTACGCTCCAGAAATGCATCCAAACCCTGTTTGAACTCTGTTATTGAATTCATCATGACAAGTTCCTCTGGCAGAGAATTACATAGTCTCACTGCTCTTACAGTAAAGAATCCATTTCTATGTTTATGTAGAAACTTTCATTCCTCAAAACATAGAGGATGCCCCCTTGTTCTAGATACAGCCCTGGGTATAAATAAATCTTTGGTGAGATCTCTATATTGACCTTTGATGTATTTAAACATATTCCTTATGTCCCCCAGAAGTCATCTTTTCTCGAAACTAAATAACCCTAATCTTGCTAACCTTTCTGGGTATTGTAGTCCACCCAGTCCTTTAATTATTTTTGTTGCCCGCCTTTGTACCTGTTCAAGCACCCAAGGATGATCCAGACTTGTGCAAGTTCACAGTTCTCTTCCTGATATTTTGACTGATTTCTTTAGACTATCCCATGATGTTACACACAGAAGCAGTATGTTTCTGGTGTGCATTCACAGGTGTGTCTCTAATTAACTCAGATGTTGCCAATAAACTTATCAGAAGCTTCCAAAGACATGACATCATAATATGGTCTGTCCCAAATTATTTAAAGGCATAGTAATCCGAGTGTATGTAAACTTTTGACTTTGCAGAAAGTAATAAAAATGCCTTAAAAAAATTATCTCTCTCATTATTCTGGCATTTTGTAAATATAAATAATTTTGGTGATCCTAATTCACCTAAAATAATTAAGGTTTATTCTGCTTTCATGTCAGATAGAGAGAAAAACATGCATATGTATCTTTTTATATAGTGTATGTTTATATACAGTTAGGTCCATATATATTTGGACACTGACAAATTTTGTTTCTTGTACCTATTCAAGTTATATTTATATAATGAACATGGACATAAAGTACATACTTTCAGCTTTTATTTGAGGGTATCCACACTAAAATTGGATCAATGGTTTAGGAGTTTCAGCTCCTTAACATTTTCCACCCTGTTTTTAAAGGGACCAAACGTAATTGGACAAAGTTAATAATTGTAACTAAAATGTTCACTTCCAATACATGGTTGAAAATCTTCTGTTAGCAGTGACTGCCTGAAGTCTTGAACTCATGGACTTCACCAGACGCTGTGTTTCCTCCTTTTTAATGCTCTGCCATGCCCTTACTTCCGCGGTTTTCAGTTTCTGCTTGTTTGTGAGCCTTTCTATTTGAAGTTTAGTCTTTAACTAGTGAAATACAAGCTCAATTTGGTTGAGATCAGGTGCCTGACTTGGCCATTCAAGAATATTCCACTTCTTCGCTTTAATAAACTCCATATTTTGGGTAATTGTCCATCTTTATTATGAAACGGCGACCAATCTGTTTGGTTGCATTTGTCTGGATTTGAGCACAGTAGGTAGCAAAAGTGAGTAGTCATTTAACATTTTTATAAATATTGTATGACTACTTTTCACTGGACAGCTCTGAAGATATGACATTTTAATACAACTTAAAGTAGTCAGTGCACGGCCTGTATAACATTGTAAATTTGCTGTGTCCTTATAATCACTCAATGTCTAAACCACTGAGAACAAAAATGAGTACACCCCTAAGTTAAAATGGACAAATTGTGCCCAAATCATCAATATTTTATGTGGCCACCATTATTTTCTAGCACGGCCGCAAGAATGAAGTTCACTAGAGAATCGCAGGTTGCCAATGGATTCGTTGTACTCCTCCATGATAACATCACAGAGCTGGTGAATGTTAGAGACCTTGTGCTCCTTCACCTTCTGTTAGAGGATGACCCACAGATGCTCAATAGGGTTTAGATCTGGAAAAATGCTTGGCCAGTCTAGCACCTTTAGCCTCATTTTCTTTTTTGTCTAAATTTTTTTTTTTCAGCAAAAAGTAAACTTTATTAGGTTTCTTTATGGGTACACATAATAATAAGATGTTCACCATCAAACAGGAAAAGAAAAATGGAGGGGGACGGAAAGAAGGGGGGAATAACAGGGGAACAAAAGGGAGAAAATGGCATGTAATACAAATACACGTACATAGTAACACGGAGCATATCTTGTAAGTCTATTCAACAACAACATATTGAATATACACACTATTAAGTTGGTAATCAATCCACCTAACTGCAGGTAAACAGCCTAAAGTAAGTGATGATCATATTAACGGAAATAACAAGATTGTAACCAGGGAAGCCAGTTGTTTCTAGTCTTAGGTAATTCATGGGGAGGGGTCACCAAAATAATTCTCACAGTGGCATTGGTTATTGATCCTTGAAATGATTTCATTGACATTTGGGGTGTAAGGGGTTTTCCAATGGGAAGCAATAACATATCTAGTCGCTATTAGTGCATGGAAAAGAACTGTTTGGAAAGGACGAGGTACTTCCTCAAATTTCAGGTCTAGAATTGCCAGTTCTGGGGTAAGTTTAAATTCCCAGCTAAAAAGTTGAGATAGTAATGTTTCTAAGTCAAAGTGGTTGTACTAGAGGACATAACCACCACATGTGGAGCAGGGAGCCTTTCAAACCACAGTTCCTCCAGCAAAAATGAGAATACCTTGGATTGAAATGTGCCACGCGGTTAGGGGTTAGGTACCACCGCAAATGAATTTTCCTGGAGAGTTCTATATGATTGGCACATTTAGACAATTTAGTAGGCATATTAGCTACTCTGAACCACTCCTCCACTGGAAATTTGCGGCCTAACTCATTTTCCCATTTCATGATATACATGGGTTTGGGTTCAAGATCTACTTCATATAAGGTTTGGTATGCTGATGTAAGGCCCTTAATATGATGCGATTTTTTTTTAAGAGGAAGTTAGAAAAGGGAGTGGAAGTCTGTCGTTTTAGTAACTTTTTGGATGATTGAATCCAATGCCTCAGCTGTAGATACATAAAGAATTGATGTTTTGGAATTGAGTATTGAGAAGCCAATTCCTCAAACAACTTCAAATGTCCCTCCTGAAAAAAGTTCCCAATCTCTTTCAGCCCCAAATCTATCCAACTTGTGATGGGTATGTCTGGGAGTAAGTGATGAAATGCTGAGAGTGGGCAAGAAAGTACGTCAAATGGTACTTTATGCTTACATGCAATGTATTTATGCCAGACTGAAGCTGCATGTGAAAGGGATAATAACTGAAATGTTATGGGTCTACTCCCAAAAAGCATGGCTATCAGATGGTCTTTAAAAGTCCCTTTATTAATTACAGAGTTTTCAATGTTGGTCCAATGATGACTATTGGGCGCGTGCCAAAAGACAAAAAGAGGTTCCAGGATAGCGGCTAAGTTATAGTGTAGTAGATTAGGGACCGCTAGGCCTCCATGAATGGTTTTCCTGTATAAGTATTGATTTTTAAATCTAGGCCTTTTAGAGCCCCAGATGAAGTGTAGCATGTAGCGTTGAAGCGTGGCAAGTAATGTGGTAGGAAATAGAAATGGTAGAGATCTAGCAATGTATAAATATTTAGGTAGCAGTAGCATTTTGGTGAGGTTGATCCGTGCCATCCATGAGAGGTGTAACTGATCTAGACATTTAATTTCCCCCAGTATAGTGGAGGAGACTTCTTCTAGGTTTTGAGATATCGTAGTACTAATATTTGGGTATATTTTGATCCCCAAGTAAGTGACGCATTTATCTGTCCATAAGAAATTAACACCTGATAATTGCGATCGAAGGAAGTGATGACAGTTGATGGGTAGTAACAAGGATTTCGTCACATTTAGTTTGTAGTAAGAAACTTTGGCATAACGATTCAACAGATCAAGGAGAGCGGGTATGGATGCGTCTGGTCGTTGACAGAGGATCAGAATGTCATCGGCATATAAGCTCACTGTATGAGTCGTGTGACCTATTTGAATACCTTGTATAAGAGGGGACTTTCTGATATGCTCTGCCAAGGGTTCAGCACATAGATCATAAATCAGGGGGGACAAGGGACAACCTTGCCTTGTACCATTAGAGATGTAAAAACTACTGGAGAGGAATCCAGAGGAAAAAACTTTGGCTGAAGGGCAGGAATATAATGATAGTATTGCTGACAAAATTGGGCCAGAGAAGCCAAACTTTTGCAGAACCCCCGCCATGTATCCCCAATTAATCCTGTCGAAAGCTTTTTCTCCGTCTAATGACAGAAGGGCCATGGAGATTTTTTCATCCTACGCAATTTGTAATATGTCTATAATGCGCCTTATTCCATCTCTAGTTTGTCTATTTTTTATAAAACCTACCTGGTCTCTATGTATCAAGGAAGGGAGGATGTCATTGAGTCTATTGGCAAGGATCTTGGAAAAAATTTTAATATCCGAGTTAAGTAGGGAAATCGGTCTATAATTGGTGACCTGGTCCGTAGGTTTTCCAGGTTTAGGGATCGTTGAAATAGTAGCCGCTAGCATCTCTTTTGGGAGTGAGCCTTTTACGATAATGGAATTGAAAAGTCTGGTCAAGTGAGGAAGTGAGGTTAAGGAAAGCTAGTTGTTCACTGGTCAGAGAAGGGAGAGAGATCTCATTAAGAAAACTATCGATATCTTTCTTCTGAACTGGTGGAGTGTCAGAATCTTGCTTCAAATTATATAATGAACTATAATAGGTGACGAACTCATTAGATATTTTCTGTGGATCACATACTCTGCGCTTGTCTGAGGTGGTGACATAGGGGATTCTGTTTTTCACCTGCATAACCTTAACCCTTTTAGCTAGAAGTTTACTGGGTCTATCTCCATGTAGGTAGAAGTTCCACTTTAGTCTACTTAATTGTTTTTCATATTGTTGCATGTGTACATTGCTTAATTGCTTTTTGAGTTCAATGAGTTCCTCTTTGATGGCTGTGGACGAGTTTGTTTTAAATTGAGTCTCTAGAAGTTTAATTTTATCTAGCAACTCACGGAGTTTAATATCCCTACGTTTTTTTTCTCTCTTGGTAATGGCAATGAAAAGACCTCTAATAAATGCTTTATGGGCACACCATGCCACTTCCTCCGATGGTGCAGAAGGGATATTGATGTCAAAATATTCTTTGAGAGCCCTTTCCACTTCAGTAACAATTTTTGGGTTCTTAAGCAGGAAGTTATTAAGGCGCCAAGGGGAATGAAATGAGGGAGACAAGCGGTCATTAATTGTCAGAAAAACTGGCGCGTGGTCTGACCAAGACCTGTAACCTATAGAGGAGTTAGAGACAATTTGTAATGCTTGGCGGTTTAGTAGGAAAAAGTCTAATCTTGCATACGAGTTTTTCGAGGCTGAATAAAAGGTAAAATCTACTTCTGTCGGGTGGGAGTAACGCCACGGGTCATGTAAGTTTTCTTCTAGTATGAGATTTTTAAGATCTGATGCGTGTCTAAGACTATTACTCAGCCTATCTTGGAATTTATCTATGACGATATTAAAATCGCCACAAATTAGCAGGTTACCCTTTAGTATCTTTTTGGTTTTGGCAATTAATTTAGAGATGAATGAGATTTGGTGGGTATTGGGGGCGTATAGCGACACCAGAGTACATGGCATATTATTGAGAGTACATTGTAGGATAATATATCGACCCTTGGGATCTATTATAGATTGGTTGAGACAGAAAGCAACAGAATCCTTGATAAAAATGGAGACTCCAGATTGCTTGATATCTATTGCAGAGTGGAAGGAATGAGGGAACTTTTTGTGTCTGAGTCTGAATACATCTGTTTTCTTAAGATCCGCTCGGGACCTCAATATCTCCTTCCACACAAGAGATCTCTTAAAAGGTGAATTGAGACCATTAGTGTTAAATGATAATAGCTTAATAGCCATAATGGAGTTTGAAAATAATTATGTGGAAGAGATATGCTGTCACCGTTACATATTGTATATGAATTACAAGTACATTAATGTCATATGATACATGGCATAACAACACAATAGTAAACTGAAACATTTGAACACTATAAACCAATAAGTGCAATGAGAAACACTAAAGTAATGACGAACAAGTGCTACCAGAAAATCTGGGAACAGGCACAGGGGCAAGTCTTTGCCTTAACCTGCCAGCAGAAGTATGCAAGCAGGAGCTTGAACAGGTGGAAAAAAACAGGATTAACCGGTGATAGCGGAACCAGCTCCGAAAAGATAGAAACTGCTGCTTAAAATCAAGGTTTGTCAGTCATTGATGCGGGAATTAGATCTTTGTGTTTTCTCCGACCAGAGCGGAGTGATAGCCTCAGGCCTGGTAGAACCTCTCTTCTGCGGTGTAGAGACAGGTGATGACATCAGGTTCCATGTGAGCAATAGTTCCTTTGCCAGTTTCGGGGAAGAACAGGTGGTTGTAATACCATCTTTTGTCACAATCAGTTTCACCGGAAAGCCCCATCTATAGGTGAGATTGTTATCTCGGAGAATCTTAGTAAAAGGGGCAAATTCTTTACGCCGGAGCATAGTACCTGCTGAGAGATCCGGGAAAATGAAAAGATTTGCGAATCTGTCCGGAAGGGAGATATGCCCTATCAGAGCCTTTAAGAACTCATCTTTTGTTTTAAAGAAGTGGATTCTTGCAATCACATCCCTCGGAATAGAAGCCGCAAGATGCTTCGGTTTTGGGAGACGGTGTATTCTATCAATCATGAGCTCCATTTGAGACATATTTGGCAAGAGCTTCTGAATTCACAGTTTCCGGAACTCCTCTGATCCGAATATTATTTCTCCTAGATCTGTCTTCTAGGTCAAGTAATTTGGATGATAGCTTCTGTACCTCCTCTTCCAACTCCGCATTTGCATCAATAAGGGCATTGTGCGACGTGGTGAATTCCGCCATTTTTTTCTCTACATGGTCAGTTCTTGAGACCAGCGATTGTATGTCAGATTTTAGATCAACCATGACTTGTTTGAAGTCTCTGTGGGGGTGTCTCTAAAAGACGAGACGAGTCTTTGGAGGGTGAGTTCAGTCAGAGGAGCATGGTCCATGCACTCTTGGGACTCCATGTCCACCGACTCCGGACGTGGTGAAGCAGCCGAAAGTTGAGAAAATGGATTTTGATCCTCTAGGGATTGCAGCAGTGGAGAGGATTGTTGAAAAAATTGGGTAAGCTTTGCAGGCTTGGATTTTGGAGTTTTCTTGGCATAATTTTTCATTCTTCTTTGAGTGCGGAAAGACATATGTAAGGTATAATAGCTATGATTCTACCTTTTTTTTTTTTCTTCTTTCCTTTTTTCTTCCTGTACTCTTTAATGGAGGTATAAAGTGCGAATGTAGATAAAGGCCAGCACAATCTTGTTGGTTAGGTCTATCAATGCAACTAACTCAGTGGTATGTAGAAACTTCAGTAATGGCTGCAGGGAGTATAACAGCACCACCGGCGACCAGTGTAGCGTTGAACACTATGGAGAATGGGTTTGTGTCTGCAGAGTAAACTTTAATGAGAGAAGTTCAATGAGTGAAAAGTATACTGTGTCAGCAGGTTCAGAATACTTGGGACGATAACGGATTTTTCTCTTTCTTAGATTACTCCACACAAATCAGAAGGTGTGCGCAGTTCTGAGGAAGGAGTCTAATACTGTTATTAATGAAATTTTATGCACTTTATTACTTAGAATGAAAAGGAGGTGTGATCTCTTTAGATAAGCTTGTGTCACCAGACTTCACCCGCAGGCAGAACTCACAGGTTTTTTATGCTAGCAGAATAGAACTAATTGAGCAGAGGGTTCAAGATGAAACAGCTCAGTATTGATTAAATGTTTTTCTTCTTGATGGTCTGTGACAGGTGATCTCCTGTATGTTAAGGGACAGGCAGAGATATTTGTAAATGTAAAGCCAGTGGAGCAGAGAGCGTATTCTGATCTATATCGTGTAGATTATTGCCTTAATGGCTTAGAAGAGTTCCAGAAGAAGCTACAGTCTCAGTTTATTGAGTGGTTGCATTTCACAGTGGCCACAGAATATTCACTAGCACACAGCTGTAATTCACAATGAAGATTATCCACTATTATTGAATGTAGCTATGTCGTTAGCAGTACTGTAAAAAAAAAAAAAAAGGCACCCAGGGTACTTCAGAGGAGAGGCCAGCCTGTTGCAGAGAGTAAGAGACCTCCGGTGCTTCTAAGATGGCGGTCTGCCAGATGTGAGCAGAGATTAGATCTCCTCACTGAGATCTCACCAAATATGGAGGAGCGGCCAAAATAAGCGCTTATATCGATTAGGGCTGTGTCCCAAAGTTGATTATCCCCGAGACCAGAGTTCCAGACCAGAAGTCCCTGGGGAGAGGCTGGAAGGTATAATAACCACTGAGGTACTTAAGATGGCGGTCTGCCGCGTGGGCGCCGAGATCAGTCCCCTTTATTGTGACTGTGCTCTATGTCAGATAGTGACTGGGGAAGGAATGCCCTGATGTTAGGGCTGCATGCACTCACCCCCAAATGGACGCAGCGCAGACCCGCAGCTCCCGGTGTGCCTGATCAGATTCGCTCGCTGCGCTCCAGGTCTCTGCAGGATGTCTGGCGCCGCGATCTTATTCTCCCTGTTTCAGGGCACGTTGCTCCTCTCCGCTCTCCTCCGGTGTTGCCGGCAGGTGCCAGAAGGCTTCTTACACCCGCAGGTAGTGTCAGGACGAGCAGTATCGGGTTTAGTTAAGCCGTTTTGTAATTTAAGTCTCGGAGCTCCTTCTCTAAGCTGCCGGCACCATCAACAGCCAGGCCACGCCCCTGATTAATACCCTTTAGCCTCATTTTCTTTAGCAAGGCAGTGGTCATCTTGGAGGTATGTTTGGCTTTGTTATCATGTTGAAATACTACCCTGCAGCCCAGCTTCTGAAAGGAGAGGATCATGCTGTGCTTCAGTATGTCACAGTACATATTGGCATTCATGGTTCCCACAATCGGCTGTAGATCTCCACAGCTGGCAACATTCCTGTAGCCCCAAACCATGACACTCCCACCACAATGCTTGTCTCCTCAAACCACAGAACATGGTTACAGTAACCTATTTGTTTTCAGCAAACTGTTTGTGGGCTTTCTTGTACATCATCTTTAGAAGAGGCTTCCTTCTGTGACTACAGTCATGCAGATCAGTTTGATGCAGTGTGTGGCGTATGGTCTGAGCACTGACAGGCTGACCCCCGAACCACTTTAACCTTTGCAGCAATTCTAGCAACACTTATATGTCTATTATAAAAAAGTAAATCTCTGGATTTGATAATAAACATGTGTACTCAACTTCTTTCGTCAAATACTAACAAGCAACATGACACTGTGGACGGAAAATGGGAAATTGGGCACATTTTGTCCATTTTCACTTAAGGGCTTCACTTTTATTGCCAGCGGTTTAGACATTGACTGTGTGTTGAGTTATTTTGAGTGTGAAACAAATTTCACGTTATACAAGCTGTACACTGACATTTTACATTGTATAAAAGTTTCAATTTCGTGTTGTCCCAGGGAAAAGGTTTTTACAATATTCAAAAAAATGAAAGGAAGTATTTTATTCTATGAGATAATATATTTATATAAAATTATATTTTAAATATATATTATTTTAAATATATATATTTTTGAGATGGGATTTTGAAGTTTGAGGGAAAGGTTTTTTTCCCCCTAGATTACTCTCTTACAGGCTTTAGGAGTTATGGACCGAGGCGTGTCCCCGAACCCTGGGTTGGTAAAGGGAAAAGTGACGGTTTGTATGTCAGTAACACTGATTTGTTCAGATAAGCTTTTCCCAACCCCGTTTTCGGGGTTGCTTTTTCCTGAGTGGTAAAAAGGCCACTCCCATACCGGGTGAAGGCCTATAAAGCCGTGTTTTTTCTCTGGTGGAACTGGCTTTAAAAGGGGGAACCCCTGCGGGAAACCCTACAGATTGATCTGGGGGGGAGCCCTCTTTTAGTCAGTGCTCAGCAAGCAGGTATTTATTTTTTTTTTTTGGCCCTAAAGCAAAAGGGGGCCTTTTTTGTTTTGTTTTTGTACTGGACATATAAACCCGGCAGTCCTGGCGTGAGATTTTAACCCTGTGCCCCTGTCTCTGCCTGCTGAAGCCCATATTGCCACCTGTGGTGTCCCCTCACAGTTATATATAATTATTTTAATATATATTTATTTATTTATTTAATTTTATAAATATATTTATATATTTTAAATTTGCATTTAAGTAGCATTTTACATAGGTTAAAATTGAGTGGGGAATTCTAAAAAATTTCGATTCGGTCATTCGCCCAATTTCCCCGACAAAATTAGTTTCAGTCCGAATTGTTCAGGACGAATCACGTTAAAAAAACAGATTTTCCAGGCTCACAGAGTTGGGGCTGTAGAACGTTGTGCCTGCTAAATTGCAGAGGGATTTGGGTTTGGTCTTATACAATGGGGTTTTTTAGTATGACCCATATGACTGCCGGCTTTTAGAATCGCTTCACAATAAAATTCCCTGGGCACTTAAGGGGCAAAATAAAAAAAACTCAAGGGGGAATGTAGCCTGATAAGTCCTGACAGCAAAAGGGGAAAAAAAAAAAGTGAGAGCTCAGGGGGCAAATAGTGACAGGTGTAGGGTGACGGCGGCACCCAGCAGCATGAGGTCAACAGTGGCACAATGACTTTTCTGGAGGGGGCAAAAATGTATAGGCCCACAAGGGGCACAATGCCAGCTGTGGAGATGCCCCGGCAGCCACGCAGCATGGGGTAGGGGGCACAATGACATTCGGGAGGTGGAAAAACGTAGTAGGCACAGAGGGGCACAATGACAGAGAGTGGGGGTGATGGTGGCAGCAGCATGAGGCAGAGGTGGCACAATGACATTCTGAAAAGGGCGCAAAAACTGGAGTAGGCCCAGAGTGGCACAAAGGGCCAGTGTGGGGTCACGGGGCAGCAGCAAGGGGCGCAGGGCACAATGACATTTTGGATGTGGGAAAAAAGGGTAGGCCCAGATGGCAAAAGACAGAGTGGTGGTGACGGCGGCAGGAGCAAAAGATGAGGTCAGGAATGGCACAATGACACAGTGGGGGAGGTTACGGCAGCAGCCAAGCGCAGCAGAGGTCAGACGTGGCACAATGACTTTTTGGAGGGGGGCAAAAAAAAAAGGGGTAGGCCACAAGGGGGCACAATGACACGTTCTTACGTCGGTCCAACATGTGCAGGGGAATTCCAAACGGGGGAAACATCGCTTCAAATGTGTTTGGGGGGGGGCCCTTCTGCCGCTGAAACTCGAGGAGGGGTGTTCCGGCTTTTTTAGGGAAAGGATGACAGTTTCCTGCCTTTTCAAATCTTCTGAAAATCGGTGGAAGACTTAAAACCCTTTTACAACCGATTGAACACAGGCCTGCGGGGGGCATGGACCATCTCTCCTCGGGGGCAGCGCGGGACCATGTTCTCCCCTTGTCCGTACCATGGTTCCAATTTGCCGTTGGCACGGAGAAAGCCACACCTCGATTTTCTCTGGACGCGGAGCTTTTTCCCCCCTGGGGGACTTTATTCCGAGGCAAGCCCGGTGTAGAACTGCGTGACACCGCTGTGCCCTACACATTGGGGATGATGGGGGGCAGACTTGTGGAGGCTGGATGTGGTGGGGGAGGAGGGGACAGACTTGGCGCAGGGCCCCCAAATTTGACAACTGGAGGAAAAAAACGGCGTCTCCGTCCCAAGTTGTTGATGTGCCGGGCGGGGAAACACATTCACCCCAAAGGGCGTAGGGAATGTACGGCCTACCGTAGTTCAGTCCAGACGCCGCGCTGCCATGACCTTGGGAAAAAACCGATAAGCCAAGGGCTGGGCCCAACCCTTTTGTTTTACTATTTATGAAGGTGGTACGCCTTTTTGGAAAATAAATTATGGCTTGGAATCTCCATCTTGGCCGCAAAGCCTTAGTTTCGAATGTGCCGACTCCACCTTTGGAAAGGGAGGGGGCAGTACCAACAACTTGGCAGGAGCACGGCAGCGCGCACCCTTTGGTGGTTGGACGCAATGTTTTCCCTTTCAATCGCCTCGCTGAAAGACTCTGGCGCCCTGAGAGTGGGGCAGGAGCATCTGGCCGGTAGATAGGCAAAAGAGAAACAGCTCCTTTCTGGAGGTGGGAGCCTAATGGCTGCAAAGGATGGTGCCACTGGGCGCTGGCTGTTGCTGCGCGGCCGGATGGGGACCCCCACATCTGAGCCCCCCCTTTCTCCCAGGCCACCGGGGTGGTGACGGCATGTGTTGACGCAGGGGCCCTGGTGCCAATGTTAGTCCCTGGCCACGCTTCACTTTTGCCCACAATTTCTTTACCCCTATTCGGGGCTCCGGTGTCTTAGCAAAGAACTGCCACACCGCCGAGTTGCTGATTTTACCGCCAACCTCCGCACGAGTGACTACTGCCGCCGCGCCTCACTGAGCCCCTGTGCCGTACTTTCTTGGACCGCGAATCGGGGTTTTTACCCCCTGGGTGCTTGGCCACCGACCCACCCGTTGTACCCCGTGACTCACGGCCAATCCCACTTGTGGCTGGACGCTCCGGGCGCCAAGCTGCCCCTCTTCTCCTGCGATGATGAAGCCCCAAGTGCGGTCTTTACATCTCATCTATTTGTGTTTCATCTCACTGCTGTCCCCCCCCGGTCTTGGATGCAGAGGCTGACCCCCACAACATGACCTCCCATGCCCTTCCAATCTATACTTTTCCCCTACGCAAGAAAACAGGGGTATGGCCCCTTTTTCGCTGCCAAGTATGTGGCCCCCCTAATTTGTTCATCCTCACTTAAAAGTGGGGCTGAGCCCAGACCACCCTAGTAGCCTGGTGGGGAACCGGATGGGACAGAGGCGGGGTTGGGACAGGTGAGGGCCCCTACCCCCTCCAGCCATGCCAATAAGGGTGTGTCTGACAATCCCCCCGCCTCTTGGTGGGGTTGTCAGATGTCATCTGGGGGGAAAGGGGAAAAAGCTTGGGTATCTTGGATATAAATTGAGCTCCACAAATGGGGAGGAAAAAATTGATTGTATTGCCTTTAAAAAAATCTTTTATTTTACTGAAAATAAAAGCAAAAAAGGCTAATTAACCCTTTGGATATGAAATTAGCTACGAATTTCTTCTGTGGGGGGTGAAAAAAAAAAGTTTTTTTTTACTGAGTACAACTGCGAAAAATCTTGTTAACCCTCGGATGTAAATTGCGCAAAAGAATTAGCAACCAAAAAATACCATTTGGCGTGTTACAATGGCGTGTTTTTTACGCTACACAACAAGAGAAAAACTTGTAATTAACCTTACTTTTGAATTTGTACAGGAAAAATGTCTTTTTTTTGGGGGTGAAAAAAAAAAGGTTTCTTTTTTGTCACCAAAGCAGCAGAACAACGCTTAATTAACCCCCGGGTGTAAATCACGCAAAATAATTGAGCAACCAAAAACTAAGCTTTTTGCGTGTTACAAAGGCGAGATTTTACGCTACACTCAAGGAAAAATTGTAATTAACCTTCGGTTTAAATTATGCTACCGGAAAAATGCTTTTTGCCCTGAAAAAAACCGGTTTTTTTTAGTCACCCCAACGCAGAAAAACGCTTTAATTAACCCCGGATGTAAATTGCGCAAAAAGAATTGAGCACCAAAAACTACCACTTTGTAGCGTGTTACAATGGCGTGCATTTTAGCTACACACCTAGAGATGGCGAATTGATTCACAGAAGTGGAAATCGTTAGAATTTCCAGAAAACTTCGTGTCCGGACCGAAGTCTAAACTATGGGGTCCTTCGAGGAACGAAGTGTGCTTTTGATTGATAAAATGGCTGCGAGCACATGCGCTACATTGTGCAAAGCACTCTGGAGGAAGAAGGCAAAGCCTGCAGACAGATGTGAAGATATAAGCCAATCAGCAGACCGGCGATTCTGTGACGTTCACCAGTCACCGCACTATATAAGAAAACCGACGCGCCGCAGGGACTCACACTCCTCTCACTGTACGGATAGATGAAGGTGCTGCTGCGGTGATAGCGTTTCTGAAGAACTGATTTTTTATACAGCGATATTCTGTGGGGTGTCTCACTTCTCAAGAACTATGCTCTGAAGTTCTATTTCTGATTTATTTGGGTATTGGATCGAAACCAGTGTGCGTCACTGCAGCTCATATACATTCAATATCCAAGTGGGAATCTAAGCCAGATTTCCTGTGTATTCAGTTAATAGCACACGTTTTACCATACAAATACCACTTCATTTTGCCCTTTTTTGCTGAATTCTATTGCGGCAAGTTTACATCCAGGGGGTAATTAAGCTGTTTTGCATGGTGTGCTGACAAAAATAAACCGACTTTTTTCAACACGCCAAATATCTATATTGTTTTTTCTGGTAGCCTAATTCACAACAAAGGCTAAATAAAACTGTATCTTTGGTTGTGGCGTAGAAAACCCGCAATTTAACACGCACTAATTTGTGCGCGTCAATACTTTGGCGCAATTTACATCCGAGAGGGTTAAATAAAGCGTTGTTTTGCTGGTGTGCTGACAAAAATAAACCGTCCTTTATCAACGCCAAAGTATAGATATTTTTTTTTGGTAGCCGAATTCACAAGCACAGGCTAATTACAAAACTGTAGCTCTTGTGTGTGGTGTAGAAAACACGCAATTGTCAACAACGCTAACTAGTTTGAGCGGCTGCTCATTCTTGGCGCAATTTACATCAAGAGTTAATTTAACGTTGTTTTGCTGTGTGCGACAAAAATAAACCTCTTGTTCACCCAATAATAATATATTTTTTTTTTTGGTAGCCTAAATCACAAGGCAAGTCTAATTACAACTGTATCCTCTTTTGTGTGGTAGAAACACCAATTGTAACGACGCTACTATTTGTCGGCCAATTCTTAGTGGCGCAATATACATCCAGGGGTTAATTAAGCGTTTTTGCGTGTGCTGACAAAAATAAACCGTCATTTTCAACGCCCTAAATAGAAAATATTTTTTTGTAGCCTAATTCACAAGCAAAGCTAAATTACAACGGTATCTCATGTTGTTGGGCGTAGAAAAACAACGCAATTGTGAAACCACTGCAACTAGTTAGTTGCCGCTCAATTCTTATGGCGCAATTTACATCAGGTGGTTAATTAAGCGTTGTTTTGCTGGGGTGCGGACACAAATAAACCGTCCTTTGCAACGCCAAATATATATATATTTTTTTGGTAGCCTAATTCACAACGCAAAGGCAAATTACAACTGTATCTCTTGTTGAGTGTGTAAAGAACTCGCAATTGTAACCCGCCTACTAAGTTTTGTGCGCTCAATTCTTTGGCGCAAATTACATCCAAGTTAGAATAAGCTTGTATTTGCTGTGTGCTGACCAAGAAATAAACCGTCTTTTTCACGCAAAATATAAATATAATTTTTTTGGTACCTAAATCACAAGCAAAGCTAAATTACAACTGTATCTCTTGTTTGTGTGGCGTAGAAAACACTCAATGGTAACACCTACTATTGTGCGGCAAATTCCTTTGGCCAATTTACATCCAGGGGTTAATTAATCTTGTTTTGCTCTGTCTGAGACAAAAATAAAACCGTCTTTTTCAACGCCAAATATATATATAGTTTTTTGGTACCTAATTCACAAGCAAAGGCAATACAACTGTATCTCTTTGTGTGGCGTTAGAAAACACCATTGGAAACACACGCTACAAAGCTACTAGTTTGTGTGCTCAAATCTATTCGCAATTTACATCCAGGGGGTTAATTAAGCGTTGTTTTCTGCTTGCTGACAAAATAAACCCTTTTTCAACCCAAATATATATATTTTTTTTGGTACCTAATTCACAAGCAAAGGCTAATTACAACTGTATCTCTTGTTGTGTGCGTAGAAAACACGCAATTGTAACACGCTACCTCACTCAGTTTGTGCGACTCAATTCTATTGCGCAATTTTACATCCAGGGTAATTAAGCGTTTTTTGCGCTCTTCTGACAAAAAAGAATAAACCGTCTTTTTCAACACCAAAATAAACATTTTCCTTTAGCATATTCACAAGCAAGTTAATTAACCTTTTGTGCGTTACATTTAGTAAAACAACACAGTGCATGTAAAAAGACCACATACAAGTAAATTTTTCCTGCCATTTGTGCTCGCAATTTAAAATCCAAGGAGTTACCCAAGCTTGTTACTGTTCATTTGGATCAAAAACAGTTATATTTATCATAACAGATATCTTATCAAACAAGTGTCTGTCATCTTATAACAAACAGTATTCAACAGAGAGGGCAGCTCTGCAACTGCGAGTTGGCAGTGGCACAAACATTTCTGAACGGGCCCAAGTCGCAGAAGCACAGCAAGGGGACGGCCCAGCCGGTCACTCGGTGAGGGCCCACACAGCCGCTGTCATCTAGCGGCCCCAGTGTTGTTCAGACTAACCCAAGGGTTCTTGATTGGTTGACTATCATCCTCTCCCTCCCAGATACACTCTGACAACCCCATCCAAGAGTCGTGGGAACATCAGAGACACAACACTTAAGTTTGGCATCCCTTGATCGGGTCAGCGGCCCTCACCTGGTCCTCAGCCCCCTCTGTCCCATCCAGTTCCCTCACCAGATCAACATTGTCTGGGCTCAGCCCACTATCAAGCGAGGGATGGAACAATTTGAGAGGGCGAGTCAGCACTACGTGGCAGCGAAAATGGCCCAAAAATCCCCAGCATCTAGCAGTAGGCGGCAAAGTAAAGATGTGATAGTGCTTGGGAGTCATGTGTGAGAGTCAGCCCTGCTCCAAGACCCGTTGAACGAAGGACAGTAGTGACGATGAACCACAAATAGATGAAGATGAAAAACTAAAAAAGAAAATAAAATATGGAAAAAACAAAAAAGAACGCCGACCGCGACTTGGACCGTGTGAAGCAAGGGCTTCAACATCGACAGAGAAAGGCGACAGCTGCCTCGTCAGGCCAGCGGCGCAGCCAGCCATTGGGTTTGTGTGGGCCGTGAGTCAGCAGGTAGCAGCAGTGTCGTCGGGAGCCAAGCGGCCACGGGGTAAAAACCCCTTCGCCGGTCAAGACAGTAGCGCCACAGGGCTCAGACGAGGCAGCGGCGGCAGTATTCACTCAGTCGGAGCGTTGGGCGGTAAAATCAGCTACTCGGCGGTGTGGCAGTTCATTGCAAAAGACACCGGAGGAGCCGAATATGGTATATGTAGAATCTGTGGGCAGAAAGTGAAGCGTGGCCAGGGAGCTAACGTTGGCAGCAACGGCCCTGCGTCAACACATGCACCACCAACCGTGCCTGGGAGAAACGTGGCTCAGATGTGGTTGTCCATCCTGCCCCGACTGCAGCACAGCAAGCGTCCATGGCTACGCATGCCCATTTTCAGACCAGTCCAAGGCTCCACCACCACTGCAAAGGCAGCGTTTCACTTTGACATCCTCTCCCGGTCCAGAATCTTCCTGCTCCTCGCTACTCATGGCGCCACATCGTTCAGAGAGGCGATTGTAAAGAGAACAACAGTATGCTACAACCATCCTAAGGTGCAGCATCGACCGTGCTCGTCCACGTTGTTGGTACTGCCACCCTCCCTTTCAAATGGGGGTGACTCTTCCCATTCATAGAACTAATGCTTGTCCACCGAATGGAGAGTTCCAATCCGTCATTTTACTTTTCCAAAAAGCAGTAACCAGCACTCATAATATGTAGAACGAGAAAGTGGGACAGTCCCTTGAGCTGAACGGATTGTTCCAAATGGTAACAACGGCAGCGCTGACGTCTGGATCTTGTAACTACGGTCAGGGGCCAGATACATGTCCTTTACGCCCACTGGGTGAAGTGCTTCCTGCCAGGCACCACCAACAACTTGGACAGGAGAACGCCCTTTCTCCTCCACGTTGTCAAACTGCTGCTCCATCCCAATGTCCCCTTCCTCCTCCTCCTCCACCACCACCAACCATCACGAGCCCTCCACAAATACTGCACCATCATACCACATTGTAGGGCACAGCGTGTCACGCATTCTACACTACTTGCCTCCGAACGAAGTCCACACAGGGAGGAACTGCTCCCGGCGACATCAGCAAGAAATCGCTGTTGCATTTCTCCGCGCCAACTGCAAATCTGAACCTGTGACGGACCATGGGAGAAGCAAGGTGTCCGCGCGCAAACGCGGAGGGATGTTCCAGCCGCCCTGCATGCGCACGTGTTCAACTGGTTTGTAAAAAGGTTCCTGAAGTCTTCCCGCCGATCTTCAGAAAATTCTGAAATTGGCCAGAAACTGTGCATGCACTTTATCCCCATTCGTACAAAGCCAGAACACCCTCCTCCATTGCAGCGGCAGAACGGCCCCCCCAACACGCTCTGATACGATGTTCCACCCGCTGGAATTCCACCAGCACAATGTTGACCGACTGTAATGAAGCCGAGAAAGCCATTAACTATGTTTTTGATATCCAGCGCAACAGAATTAACTCCCCGGTGTAACTTGATGTCAGCCAGTGCAACTCATCGTGACACCTCCGTTTGTTAGGCATTCGAGGAGGCCACTTAATTTGTCAGTCGCCAGACTACGGATGAATAACGTCATTCCACTGCTCATGTCTGGAACAGACGATTCTGAAAAATCTGTCTGGCCCAAAAAAGGGACTGAATTGTGCGACTACAAATCTCGAGGTCCACATGAGACCGGTGGGGACTTAAATGGAGGAGGAGGAGGAGGAGGAGACATTGAGCATAAGGCATAGTCTGGTGAAATATGGATTTTCCTACCAGTACAAAGAGAGGAGAGCAAGCAAGCTGAGAGTGGATGAGATGAGGAAGACGAGCAGATGACTCCAAGCACCGTGCAGAATACAGTGGAAATGGAGGCAGGGACCCCTCGAGACACTTGTGCAGTCCATGTCCCGAAGCATTCTTATTGCCTGGCTATGACAGCCGAATAGTCCAGCATCCGGCAGATGGATGATTCTGGCTCTCTCACCCTATTGTGACCCTCCTAACCGAACCAAAATGGACCTATTTCCAGCTATTGAAGGGAAGACAAACTCAAATACAAAGGAAATCCTCCGTAATCATTGGCCGCTGCTATTAGCGCATCGTCCTCCTCTGACAGGTCTGACCGGGGGGTTCCTCAGCGCTCACGTACTACTGCCTGCGCTGCTGGGGAAGGAGGGGGTAAGGTAAGCAGTAACAGCTCCATCACAGTACTAAGTCTGGAGTCCACTAATGAGCAGCTTCCTACACCCTCCTAGTTAGCTGGCATACGCCAAGCATCACCCCACAGCAGGACAAGGAGCATTCCCTGAACAACAGGTTGTGACAACTTGGACATGCACTATCTCAAACCCCAGTTAGAAGATCCGCTGACACCTGTGGCAGCACAAACTGGATGTGTGGCGCACTTGCCGATTGCAGTGGAGAAGCTGTCCAGACCCGGCCAGAGTGTTCATCCAGAGCGGGTGTTCAGTGCGGCGGGCCATCGTTAACCCCAAGATAACCCGCTTGTCCACGGGAAATGTTGGAACGACTGACCTTTGTCTAGATGAATCAGGCATGGATTACGTTCCAGTTTGCCACAACCAATGGCCTTAGGCGTCATCTGGTTTCAAAACTACACCTGCCACATCCACTATTCTGATGCCGCCACCCGCCTGATGCCACACATCTGCCCTGATAGTTATTCTCTCATCTGCCTACCAACCGTCTTTACCAAGGACTGGGTATTGCCATCCACCTCAACACTCTGTCATGTGCCACTAAGTGGTGCTCAAGCTGCTGCTGTCTGTTGCTGTTGCCGTACATCCACACAGTGTCATGTGGCACTCTGCGGCTGGTACTGTTTGCCACCACAGAATGTCATTGTCCACTCCTGACCTCATGCTGTTGCTCCTGTCCATCACCACCACGTCTCTGTCATTGTTCCACTGCCTGACGCTCATATTCATGCTGCTGCCGCCTGACTTCCGCTCTCATCAATGTGCAGCTCTGTGCCCTAAACCTATTTGCCACCTTCAGAATGGTCATTGTGCCACTCTCTTGAACCTCATGCTGCTCTGTGACACCTGTCGTGCCCTCCACAACTGTGGCCATTGTGCCACTGTCTTGACCTCATACCTGCTTGTCTGCCTGTGACCACCACACGGTATCAATGTGCCACTCTTAGGCCTAATACTTTTTGCCGCCTCCATAATGTCATTGGTGCCACTGCCTGAACCACATTCACAGCCCTGGCCGATGACACCACACAGTTGATTGTGCCACTTCTGTGGCTAATACTGTCTTGGCGCCTCCAGAATGTCATTGTCCACTGCCTGACCTCATGCTTCGCCGCCGTGACCTCCGCTCTCAGTCATTGTGCCGCTCTGTGGCCTAATACTATTTTGCCCCCGCAAATGTCAGTTGTGCAACTCTCTTACCTCATGCTCTGGCTGGACTCTTCTGCCCTCCACACGTGTCATAGTGCCACTGTCTGACCTCATGCTGCTGCCGCCGTGACCTCCAACTGTGTGAATGTGCCACTCTGGGCCTAATCCTGTCTTTGCCCGCCTCAATAATGGTCATGTGCCACTTCCTGACCTCATACTGCTGCCGTCCCCCCCACCCCCCCCCCCCCCCCCCCCCCCCCCCTGCCCTTCCACACATGTGGATTGGAGCCACTCTGTGGCCTTATACTGTCTATTCCGCCTCCATAATGTCATGTGCCACTGTCGCCCTCATACTGCTGCTGCCGTGACCTCTCACACTCTGTCATTGTGCCACTCTGGCCTACATACTGTTTGCCGCCTCCATAATGTCATTGTGCCACTGTCCCTGACTCATGCTCGCTGCCATTAACCCCACAACAGTTGATTGTGCCACAACTGTGCCTAATACTGTTTTGGCCGCCTTCAGAATGTCATTGTCCACGCCCTGATCCTCAACTGCTGTGCTGCCGCACGTCACCTTCTCCACACTCTATCACTAATGTTGCCACCTGAGCTCTCAAGCTTTTTATCCACATTCCTACAAGACTTTATCAAAGCTACATTCACCGCTTAGGTTTATTCATTTTGCCCACTTAAGTGCCCAGGGAATTTTATAAGTGAACGGATTCTATAGCGCGGCAGACGTCATGTGCTGGTCATACAAAAACACAACATTGTAATGAAGAACCAAACCAAGCTCCCTCTCATATTTAAGCATGCACAAGTTCTACAGCACCCTGCAGCTCTGCAGCCTGAAATACTGTTTTTTAACGGATTCTGCCGAAGTAATTCGGTACCGAAACGAATTTTGTCAGAAAATTCGGCGAAGTGACCGAACCGAAATTTTTTAGAAATTCGGCTCCATCTCTATACACAACAAAGAAAAACTTTAATTAAACCGTCAGTTATGAATTTTTCACGAAAAAATTAATTATTTTTTGGCGTGAAAAAAAAACGGTTTTTCTTTTAGTCACCCACAGCAAAGAACAACGATTAATTAACCCCTGATGTAAATTGGCCAAAAGAATAGAGCACCAAAACTACCAGCTTTGTATCTTGTTTACAATGGCGTGTATTTTAACGCTAAACATCAAGAGAAAAACTTGTATTAACCGTCAATTATGAATTATGCCTACAGGAAATTTTCTTTTTTGCCGTGAAAAAAGAACGGTTTTCTTTTAGTCACCACAACAGCAAGAACAACGCATACATACTCTGGATGTAAATTGCGCCAAAAGAATTGAGCACCATAAAACAACAGCTTTGTTAGCTTGTTACAATGCATGTGAATTTTACGCTACACACCACAAGAGAAAAACTTTAATTACACCTTCAGTTTTAAGTATTAGCTACAGAAAAAATTATTTTTTTGGCGGTGAAAAACGTTTCTTTTAGTCACCACAGCAGTCAGAACAACGCTTAATTAACCCCTTGGATGTAAATTGCGCAAAGAATGTGAGCAACCAAAAACGAAGTGGGTATTTGTATTGTATACAAAGGGCTGTTTCTTTTAAATGAATACAACAGAACAGGCTAGATAACCTTGGATATTCAATGTTCTGTGACAATAGCATTAAAAATCATAAGCACCTGCACTGACGCACACTGGACTTCATCCCAATACCCCCCAAAATTAAATAGAACAATTAAGAAAAGCAGTCTCTAGACAACAGAGACAACCCCCCAAAAATTCGCTGTATAAAAATGAGTTCTATAGTAAAGATATCATTAGGCAAGCCGTGGCAGCACCTTCCCTAATCATTCAGTGAGAGCATAATAGCTCCTCAGCGACGCTCCCAGGACTTAATAGTGCGTGACGTCCACAGAATCCCCGCTGGCTCTAGATGCTTCACTCGCACATATCATGTACTATGCCCTTCGTTCCTCCAAAGTTCTTTGCCCCATGTAACCCATGTCTCTTAGCCATTTTATCAATCAAAAGCACACTCGTTCAACCCGCAAATAACCCCAAACTTACGACTTCGTTCCCCGATCCTAATTTTTCCCTGAAATTCTAAACGAATTCTACTTCGTTAGAATCAATTCGCCCATCTCCAGTTAAAATGCACACAAATAGATAAAATGAGGACAGGGACTTTAGTGTAAGTAATGACAGCCTCTGTGTCACGGCGCACTTTTCCGCCGTGGAGCAGCAAGGCACGGCAGGAGTTAATCCCTCTGGCCATGCGACACACCAAGGTAGAGGTTGGGGTGATTTACCTAGGAGTGAACAGGTCAAAAAGCTCCTAATCAGTCAGAGGGTGTGCCGCCACTGCCAATAAGGAGGGCCCAGACACACACAATCGTCTCGGGGGGGCAGGGCTCTGGTATTCACGTAATAAACTCACTCATTTCTTTCTGTCAGACCTTGCCTGGAAAAAGTTTTTGCCTTGTGCTTCCCCTTGTATTCCTCATTTGATTGTTTCTCCTTATATCCTGACTTCGCTGTGCTCTCGACTAACGTTCCGTCCTATCGATTGTACTGCATGAACCTCCTGTGTTTTTTTTGACTTTTGGCCTTGTTTTTCCATTGTCGCCTGTTTCTGATTCTTCTTTGACTACCGAACCTGTATCGTCCCACTGTCTGACTCTGTGATTTCCCTGACAGCCCTCACGTAAGGTAAAAAAAAAAGTTTGTAGGGACTGTCTTCCATTGGGGTCTGCCATCTAGGCATACACACCAAGTACAGGACAGTGGCAAGTGGCAAGTCAGGGCTCAATGCACCTCCTCGACGTTAATTTGTTCCAGGCCGTACATTAACTGCTCCCCAACAAACCAATGAACCCCATGAAAGGCACTGGTGAAGCAATGCAACTTACTCAGTTGGTACAAGATCTGGCGCTGAGGGTCCAACAATCAGGAACCTCCCAGGTAACCCCCCAGGTGGGAAACCCCTCGTGCCATCGCCTTCCCCTTTTGAGGAACCGTCCATTTTCATTTTCCAGATACGGTTTTCGGGTGACAAGAACCTTTCTGACCTTCAGGGAGGTTGTCGGTTTATTTTCGACGGTCCGCCCACGCACCTATGGTAATGAGACTGAGAGTGGACTGTCATGTCCTTCTCCAGTTCCCCCCAGAGTGGCATTCTCACACCCCCCTGACTCACCGGAATTTCTTCATGTAACAGAGTTTGTCTCCATTGGACGATCTCTTTGATGACCCCTGATAGGAGGCGTGGCCGCGACTCAGCTCACCACCTTAAGACAGGTCGTATGACTGTAGAGGAGTATGTCCCTCTGAGTTTCGCCGCGAGAGTGTTCCATCTTGGTGGAACGACCCACCCTACGTGCCAGTTCCGGGTAGGATTGTGCTGACCATGTTAAGGACATGTTGATGCTTTAACCACCCGGCACTCTGGAAATTACGCCATCGCTCTTGCAGTTCGGCTATAACAGACGGTTAGGGAGAACTTTCGGAGCATGATACGTTCTCCACTTCCCCCCTTACTCCGTTGCTCCGTCACCCACCACCCCAGCACCGCAACTGCGCATACCCACTCAGGACCTATCAGTAGAGGCCTCTTCAGCGTCGTGCGCTCAGTGACCGAACCTCTCACGTCGCACGCCCGGGATTGTGCTTCTACTCGTGGCGGAGAGGTCATCGCATCCTTGAGTGTCCCAAAAGAAGCCCTGTCCGAAAACTTCAGCCCTAGATGACTCACGGAAGCAACTAGGCGAGCAGGTAATTCCCTATGGTGTCCAAAAATTGATTTGCTAACAGTGAAAGTTTTTCAATATTTTCTTATGTGTGAATCTGCATGCTTTCGAAGATTTCCAGGATCAGCGTCCAATTGTCGTGGACGCTTCATTGGTCTAACGCCTGGTCCTTCCCTGAGGCGCTCTAGCGGATCCCATGCGGGTGGCCACGATTCTAACCCCCTGGCTAAGGCAATATTCATATTGCACCCCAGAACTTGAGTTCTAATTGGTCTATACATAAAGAGAGGTGTAACGTTTCATCATGGAGGGCTTACCCTCTGATGTTGTTTTGAGGTTGCCCTGCTTCATGAGACACAATCCTGTGATTGATTGGGAGTCCGAAATAAATTGATGTGGGAAAGCTCTGTTTTGACAAATTCCTCCCGATTATCTCTTGTAATAGCGAATAGAACAAATTCCGGCCTTTACTCGTGATTTTGCTGAAGTGTTTTCTAAAGAACCCAGTCCTGTGCAGGTTACCACCCGCATAAAGAAACCTATACTGTGCTATCGTACTGTCGCCTTGGTAATTTCCCAAAGGCCAAGAATAATATAACTTGTCAGTTCCAGAGAAACCGCTATGAAGCAATACATTGCCGTAAGCCAACATAAGGGTCATATTCCGGCCCCTTCGTTGTCCCTATGTGGCGACAGGCAGATTCTTTGTTAAGAAAAAAGATGGAAGTCTCTCCATAATTGATTATCGTGAGCTCAATATAAATCATGTAAAGAACCAAATACCCTTACAATATTCCTGACCTGTTTTGAATCAAATCCAAGGGCTAAGATGGTTTCCAAGCTAACCTAAGAGGCTTATAACCTTATTCGTATCAAAAAGGGGATGAGTGGAAGACTGCAATTACTTACCGGAGGCCATTTTGAATATCTAGTTAAGCCTTTTGGTTGTGTAATGCGCCGCGTCTTCCAATCCTGTAAACGATGTTTTCCGAGAACTCATTGTCATTGTATGGTCGTAATTCTGATGACATTAAGTTATTCACAGACGAGTACCTCAATGTGAAACAAGTACGGCGATATACACTATCTAGAAGGTTAATATTGTTGTCAAGCTTCAGAAATGTGTTTTTCGGGGTTCAGGAAGGTACCCTTTCCTGGGATATGTTTTGACTCCCCTAAAAAAATTCGTTTCGTATGATCCTGGAAAGTTTCAGCAATTCTCGATTGGTTCATCCTATCCAGCCCTGAAAGCCCTTTGCAGCGGTTCCTTGGGCTTGGTAATATTATCGAAATTTATTCCAAAATGTTTCTTCTGTTCGCGCACGGACCACTAACATATGACTAAACCGGTTAATATCAGTAACTGCAACCAGAGGCCATAAGGCTTTCGAAAGGCTTAAGCATGTTTTTGTCTTCCCCCATTTGGTTCGAGCTGACAATACCAAACCCTGCTCGATGAGGTTGAAGCTTCTTAGTTTGGAGCAGGTGTCCTATCTCAGGATTCGGCCGCCCTGACTAATCTCCAGCCGTGTGCATTCTTTTTCCCGCGAAATTCTCCCTGCGGAAGGAACTATGATGGGGATACCGAATGTTGCTATTAATTGGGCCTCGAAGAAGGGCTCAACTCTCTCAAGGTTGCCAACCCCAATTCCCGGTCCTACTGAGTCAAAAAAACCTTACCTTTCTGAGAAAACTCTAAAAAGTTTAAACGCGACGTCAGGGCACAGACATTTTTCTTTACTCCTTAACCTTGTTTGTCACCTGCAGACCAGCTCTAAAAAATGTTAAAGCTGACGCGTTGTCTAAACTTCTGTGCCAGTCACTCACCCGGAGAGCCATACCCATATACTCAAGGAGACGTGTCTCAGCTATGTTCCCCCGAATTAGCCACTAATTAAGACAATCAGATATTTGAGACCTGCCTAATTGTCCGCTTCTAGAGTCCTTGTCCCACTCAGTTTTGGTCTACGGTTATTAAAAGGAATTACATGATTCTCTTTATCCTGACACCCCGATGGGCAGCACAAAGGCACATCTCTCCGCAACTACTGGTTGGCCCTTGCATTGTATCGTGATGTGGAGCCTAAGTGAGCATGTGAACATTTTGAGCTCGGGCAAAGGGTATCCCCCAGAACTCATCCTCCTGGGAACTTGTCCTCTCCCCCATAACCCGAACACCATGGACCCACAATTTTCCATGGACTATATGACCGATCATCCTATCTCTGATGGTAAGGACGGTCATTTGCGTGATGTGGATCGCTTTTAGTAAAAAGTTCATTTGTTCCTTTAAGAGGTTACCCGTCTTCCAAAAAGCTAGCCAAGATTTTCATCAAACACATATGTAAAAACTACATGGTTACCTGAAAATTGTTTCTGACAGAGGTTCAATTTGTTTCCCTTTCTTCAGAACTCTCTGTAAGCTCTGGAATCACCCTATCCTCTCCATGGCTTTCTCCACCCTGAGACTAAAGGCCAGACGAGAGGAAGAACCAAAACGTTACAACAAAAACTTGTTGTTTAGTCACGGATCACAAGCGGAATGGTTAATACTACCTTATGAATTTGGCGATTAAAGTCAGATAATAGTTCATCTGTCTCCGCCATTGTTCTGCAATTAAGGTTTTCCACACCCAAGACATTCCCCATCTTTATCCAGTGCAACGTCCAGATCACATGGTGAATCTATCGCTAAAGATCTAGCGCACAGTCCCTGGGCCCCAAGTTCAGAAGAACTTGGTCAACGCCCAGAGCATCCAGAAAAGAAAGATGACAAGAACGTCTTGTGCTCTAGTGGTTTTTTCCGTGGGGATAAGTGGTGGTTGTCCCACCAAAACTCTCGCCTAAAAGCCTTGCGTAAATGACTCCATGATAGTCGTGTGTCCTTATGTGGTGCAGGAAGTGTGAACCCGGTTGCAAACCGTCTTAACTACCTCCTCCCTCGCAGGTTACCATAACGTTTCCACCATCATTGTTAAAGAGGTATTCATTCCGTCTCTACTCACCTTCATACCCCCTTCCTGCCTGTAAAAGAATAGGGTCAACTAGAGTATGGAAGTCGCCCGTGATCTTAGACTCCCTTAATGTGCAGAGGTCCTTACAGTACCTTGTCCACTGGAAGGGTTATCGTTCCGGAGGAGAAGTTCGGGGTTCATCCACGCCGAATCTCTGACAGGGAATCCACGACCTCACCCGACAACCCAAACCAGGAAGGGTCCATGGCCCCTCTTAAAAGGGGGGTACTGTCAACCGCACGTTTTCCGCCGTTGGAGCAGCATAGGCACGGCAGTGTTAATTCCCTCTGGCCATGCGACACACCCCAACCCAGGAGAGCTGGGCTGTTACCCTAGAGTGACAGCACAGCTCCTAATCAGTCAAGGGTGTGCCCATCAGGCCAAAGAGGCCCGAGGCCGCACCAAGCTGTCTCCTGGGAGCTCAGGTTCCCTATTAAACTCGCTCATTTCTCTCAGACCTTGCCTGAAAAGTTCTGCCTTGTGCTTCCTCCCTGTATTCCCATTCGTTTTCGGCTCGCTGAGATCCTGACTTGCGCTTGCGTCCTCTACTACGTTTCTGTCCTACATTGTGTACGGCGAGACCACCTGTGTTTTTTTTGACTTTTGGCTTTATTCCCCGTTGTTACTCCTGTTTGATTCTTGGCTTTGTTGAACTACCCAACATGTAATCGACCCTACTGTCTGACTCTGTTTTTCCCTTGACGGCCCCCCCCCCTCACGTAGTAGTTAGGACTTCGTCCAGTTGGGTCGCCATCTAGGCATACGCCAATATCATGGACAGTGGCTGTTTGGGCAGTACAGGGCCCACTGCACCTCCTCTGATGTTACATTCTGTACATTGCTAAGGGCTATGTCAGCATTGTATAAATGAATAAGTTAAAGAGGTTGTCCAGTTTTTAAAGCAAACATTGTAGTGGGCCAGGGAGGGGGGTAAAATAGAAAAAAAAAGAAATGGCTTACCTTTCCAAGTGGTTCCATTCCAATGCTGATCTCTGATACCAGGAGGCCAGCCAATGACATCATAATCGTCTGCATGGGACCCTGCAGCCAATCATAGGCCTCAGCTGTCACATGCCATTCAAAGAGGAAAGCCTGCAGGATCATTTGAACAGTAATTGAACAACATCGGCCATGTACACAGACAAAGCTCTTGGAGTTAGAATGGAGCCAAATGGAAAGGTGAATCTTTTATTTTTTTCTATTGCCCTCCCACTCTGCTAGTGATGATTATTGAGATCAATAGTCTATTGCAATTATTATGCCGAAAGTCGATAGCGATAGCAGATTACAGCCGATGATCATTAAAGTCCTATGGGAAAGGAACAAAGCTTCCTTCTTACCAACCCAAACAGTGAGGAGATTCTGAGATTAATATCCAACCCAAAGTAAACTGGATACTGCTACACTTAGCAAGACAATTTAGGCAACAAGAGTCACAGAAAAAAAGTCACAAGACAATTCACTAACCCCTGTCCTGTACCACACAGATGACCCTTAAACCTCCATGACCACAAATTAAAAAGTGCCAGAAGGCAGTATTATTTGAACCACCATTTTAGTTAACAGGAACATTGACTATCCTGTCCTGGACCACAAGCATACCTTTAAACCTGTTGACCTCCACAATTAAACAGTCCAGAAGAAGGATCTTATGACCACCATTTTAGTTGAACAGGACATTAACTATCCCTGTCCAGAACCGCAGAATGACCCTTAAACCTACATGACCCACAAATTAAAAAGTGCCGGAAAAATGAGTCTTTGAACCCCCATTTTAGTTGAACTGGACATTGACCATACCTGTCCTGTGCCACAGCATGACCCCAAACCTGCTACCCACAGATTAAAAATTGCCAGAAGAAAGAAGTCTTTGAACCACCATTTAGTTGAACTGACATTGACTACAATCCCTGTCCTGGAACCGCAGCATTACTCTTAAACCTATTACCCACAATTAAAAAGTGCAGAATCTTTGAAACACCATAGGTAAGCTGGTGTCTCTGTGGTGGCTCAGGTGTACTCGGCTACTGGAGCTGAAGCGAGGCTGATCCTTGCTTCAGTCTGCAGAGGACATGACACATAAAATGCTTGTTTCATAAAAATGGCGGAGGAGGAGGCGATACAGAAGGTGATTGACAGTGTTGGAAGCCCAGACCGTTTGGGCCTTTGTTTCGCAAGATGTTCCCTCCATTTCAACTCATGCATTCGCTGCATGTGAACTAGACAATTGTGAGGTTTAAATACTTAAGATCCATCTCCCTCTACTGATGTTGTTTTAATGGCAAATGCGCATATTGACATTCGCTGACAAAGCTGATGCATGATCGAAAAAGACCCAGCATCAGGAGCGAGAGCCGGTTTATTTTTTGTTTCCGCTATCATGGTTGGCAGAATAATCTCAGCGACTTGTGCGACTGCCCTCTCCCTTTTTGAGGCGACCCGTACTGACACTCACCCCATCAACTTCTTCCCTCGAACCAGTGATGAAGCACTCGCAACTAATTCTCTAAAAGACCAAGTTGATCCGAAATGTCATCAATCAGCAGCACAGTACTTCCTTTCCCAGACATCTACATCCTGGAGCTACGGGCTACAAGCAACAGCAATGCAAGCGTTGCCCTGACCGCTCAGATTTTAGTGACTTTAACCGACTTCCTAATCCTCCTCTGATGCGACACGTTGGTTCACAGCAGACTAAAACATCTCTTTTGCCTCTGATCATTTGAAATGCCTTGACCCCAACCACATTTGTCTAAAGAGGTCTTCAAAAATGATATCCCACATGGTGGTACAAAACAACGTTTTGACATGTATGGCCTTCCTTCACTTCAGGTTGATGATGCTGACAATGAAGATGATGACATTTCGTGGCCATAACTGAGAGAGGAAGGTAAAACTGCTGATGCAGGTTGCATTAACCATTGAAGAAACAGATTGGCGACGCTGTCCGTTTACCGAGATTCACAGGGGCACCGACCTCAGTGATACAGGCCCCTGACGTCCTTGCAACCGATGATCCGCTGGCTTTCGTGTTGTCGCCAGCACTGGAAGGAGCACCTTCACTCATCCTCACCTCCTTCCTGCACCCCCCCCTTGCTCCTTACCACCTGCAGTCGCTCCATGATCAGAAAGATACAATTTAAAAAGGTAATGGAAGAGTTTTTTCACAGTCTCTTATTGAAATCTCAAATCACAGGTATTCTAAATCCCTCTAATGTCCAAAAGCCACTCGATAGAACAGAATGTTTCTAATAAATATCTGTGATATGCGTCTGGTGGAAAACCAGAAACACCAAAACAACGGTGTTCTTCCTTCATCCCAAAGATTTACCAACTGCCCATAGGTTTCAATTGATAGTTTCAACAAAATCTCGTACAATACACGATTTGTGCGCAAACTGAGACACACTGAGTGAAAATAAAGTATTGACATTATATGATTGACATATGGCGGTTTGGCCACCCACTGACAATAGGCGGCATTTACTAGTGCAAGACTGTAAAAGAAAAAAAGTTGCGTACAAGTGAACGATAAGGCGCCAAACTGAGATTCACCTAGTGAAATAGAAAGTATTGAACAGTTAAATGATATACATATGGCGTTTTTCCACACTAACAACAGGCAAACAACAGGGCGGCAGTTACTACGAGATATCTGAAAATAATTTGCGTAAAGTTGGCACGATTATTGCAAAAAACTGAGATTCTCTGAGTGGAATATAGAAGTATATTAACAGTTATATGGATTACATAAGGCGTTTGCCACCACTGACCGAACAGGCAGCAGTTACTAATGAAATATCTGTAAACAATTGCATACAAGTGCACAATTAGCAACCAAACTTGAGACTCAACTCTGTGAAATAAAGTATGAACAGTTTATATGATACATAGGGGTTTTGCTAACATTGACAACAGCGCAGATACTAAGAAATAAATTGTAAAACAATTTGTGTCACGAGGCTATAGGTAAAAAAATTTGGATAAACAGACACCAATAAAATGCAAAAACAAATAGGGACAATTTCACCTCAGTGGAGTCTGCAGGCCAAAAAGTATTAATAAATGCTTTTTCCATGTCAGTCCAGGACAGGAGAGACTAGGCTGCACAATATACACCCTCCTTTCCGACCCCACCAACCCCCACTATACCCCTCGGCTGCACACAACACTAATTTCTTTACAGTCTCTCTCTAACGAAATCAGAATTTAAATTTTTCTAATCTAACTATATTCCTAAGCTTCACAACAACAAGGATGATTTTCTGTATAAAAGTAGACTGCCTCTCTGAGCTGTGACAACAGCTATTTGGACAGGCAATCAGACGTGTTGCTAATCATACCACAAGCTGTGTCTCTGAACTGAGAAGACTGCACGCTGTAGGAAGGGGTGAGCTGCAATGAACTTGCTTGTTTGTTTTTTGGATTGTGTTGCTCTGTAGTGAGATCAGTGAGAAATTATGCTGAACAGGAAATGGAGCCGCATACATAAAACGAGGTCATGTGATTTTTGCAGACAATGAGATCCATACACCGCCCAATCCTGACGTCGTACACACAGCTCACCCTGCTCTATGCTAATCTCTGATTGGATGGCCGTCAAAATTACAGGAAGCGCTGAAAAAGGTGTGATTGTAAACGTGATAAAGATCTCAGATCTTTAAGATTTTCACAGAAACTATTGCGTCATCGGGAAATTCCGATAAACTTACAAACCGTGCTGATTTCAACTTTTGTCGATAGTATCGCTCATCCCTACTCTCTGCCCTATTTATACTGTTTTTTTTTTGTTTAAAATCTGAACAACCTCTTTAAACATTGCTGTTGTTAAATCTGAACATCTGGACTTAAATTTTTGTAAATGTTCTACAGATTCTGTACGGTTTGGCAACATGCCAGCGAGGAGTTCTGACATCATTAGTGGTCATGTGAACAGTTTTTGGGGAGTCCTCTTGCTTGGGTAGGTTTCTTGTATCATAGTTGTTTGTTGCTTGCTTTGTTCTTAGGCTACAACACAAAAGACTAAGGACGACATGTCCGAAAATTGGTGTTGCAACGGAAGTTTTTATGCGCATTTAATCAGTTTAAAGTGCGCCTGCAAGTACAATCCTTTCAAAAATCTGCTGTCTGGTTTTAAAAATTTCATAGAAATTAATGCGCCTAAAAGGGCGCTTTGCGCTATCGGGGCACATAGCATATCATTGCTAGTGTATGTAGTGCGCCTCTCGAGGTGCATTGCGTTAAGGAGGCGCATAATGTATCATTGCTTCTATATTTAATGCTCCTTTTTAGGCCTATTACAATGTGTCGTGCCTGCCGTATAATATGCCTAGTTTTGGTATATTACAGTAGATTTATGGCATCAAAAGTTTTCTTGGTGCAAAACTCACAAAAACTATGGCGCATTCGTATTGGAACATGTCGCCCTAAATGTATGTGGCCTGAGGATGTGACCTGCAGCTTTTTGGTGCAGTAGTGTCAGAAACAGCAAGCCAAGCTTGACTGCTAAAGACTTAAAAGAATGAAATTTAGTATGTGAGAGCTCCTGGAAGAGGAGTCAAGTTGAGATGAAAGCAGCCGGAGAGATACAGTTATTGAGTCAGAGGGATTCCTGGTGCAGGAGTCCGAACATTTTGAGATCCTGGCTTTAGGGTATATAAACTGAGACTATATACTGATAAAAAAGCATCATAACTGCCTGCCACAACTGCTGTAACTAAGTTTTTGCCTCCAAGTGAGAACTGCCACACATTTTGAACTTGAAGTGCCTTTTTGTAAATACGGTGCTGCACCATCAACTCTGGCATGGAAGTCACCACTAGGCCCAGACACCCTCACCATTCTCCACATCCCTAGCTAACTGTGCAGGGGGCAAGTATCCTACCTCACCTCACAGCAACTCCCTTAACTTCTCATGTACCTAGAGGTCCAATCATGAATCCCTTCTCTGCACCAAATCGGTAACAGATCGGCCCATTAGGCCCTTCACCCAGATAGACTGGTAGAGAATTTCTCAGTATATCTTTTTCTGCGTTAGCCTGTTTATGATCTCTAGATTAACTTTTTCACCAACCTAAATTCTCAGTGATCTGGCCGTCAACTTTGTTGACTTCAAAATCACTGTGGATCTGGCCTTCAACCCAATTTACTGCTCTCGACCACTAGATACATTATGTGCCCCTAACCGTTTAACTACCAGAACAGTGTATCTCAATCCATTGTATGCCTACTCCAGGGGATAAAAGCACACTAAAGATAATACAATTATTTTTAGTATGACAGACAGGTCAGGAGGAGCCACAGGTCCTCTTTAAATTTGTATATGTAAGGGATGTGGAAATCAGTATTAAAGTAAAACTCCAATTGCTAATAAGAAATATCCAGAAATTAATTATTGCAGAATCATTGACTAAATAAGGGTATATTCACACGCCATCTTTCGTCCGTATGAACATCCATTTTTCTGATGCGTTTCTGGGTCTATAAGAACGGACCCAGAAACGCATCTAACAATTAGCAGTGAGTTTATCACTGGCGGCAATGACAGACACACAGCGGCGATCACTGTGAACGCCGCTGCATGTTTGCATTGTGTCTGTTGGGTCTGTCTTGCGGATGCGATCATAGAAATGACATGCAATTTATGGATTGCATCCGCAAGACGGACCTGACAGGCGCAATGCAAACACGCACCAGCGATCACTCATGTGAACGCCACTGCGTGTCTGTCATTGCCGGCAGTGATAAACTCACTGCTAATTGTTAGATGCATCTCTGGGTCCGTTCTGATGGACCCAGAGACGCATCAGAAAAGCGGATGTTCACACGGACGCAAGACGCCATGTGAACATACCCTAACAATATAGCAATAAAAGGAGCAAAATTCTTCTTCTTCTTCTTTTTATTATTATTATTATTATTATTATTATTATTATTATTATTAGTATTATTATATCACATTTTATATGTTAAGTAAAAAAACAGAAATGTTAAGAAAGTAAACTGAAAAAAATCTGAAATATGTACATCTATTACAAGCTGAGTATGAATGAAATGTTATATGGGAACTGTTAAAAATGAAACACAAATTACAGTAAACGAAGAGCATTTGTGATTTTCTACAAGTCAGGACATATAATTTAACAGCTGTCAAGTGCTAAACATACATTCTATGGAATGTGAAGCTCATAAAGGAAAATTTATGTCAAGAAATAAGATGGCCATTTTGTCCTGTCACCACATTCCAGGTAATAGAATTGTGCCAGGAGATATCTGAAAATCTTTTACTTGTAATCTTATATGGTATTTGAAACCCTCGGGTTATTATGGTATTACAGCTTATTAAGGATCCTATTAAATGTTATAATCTGTTATTCTAGAAATGTTTAATAGTAACAAAATCATTTTTATATTCTTGGCTTTATTCTAGAAGTTAAAATAAACCACATATAAACACAAACTCACATTTAACTGCACCAAAACAACATTGTCTGGAAAGAACCCAGGGCATTGCTACAAACATATTGTATAATTGGAATACTTCATTATTTTAACCTACCGGTAGTAAAATAATCAATAATTGCTAAAGCTGTATTTATGGTATCTTTCTACAGGTCTCTATGGTTGGTGCAATCAATGGAATTAATGCATTTGCAGGAGTGAACTGACAGCAATTATTTACCAACCACTATAGCTATAATATGTTTGATTTGAATTTAGAAAATACATTTAAGGAACATTTATCACTTGAACAGTTTTAATGCATGCTATGAGTACCACGGGTTTGTTGGTCACTTCTGGCCATGAGTCCCTATGTACTGACTTAATAATTGAATGGATATTCCCCATTTAATACTCTGTGTAGATACATTGAGCAGTTTTTTAAATGCTTATAAATGTTTATAAAATGTTAGTGTTGCCCTTTGGATTTAAGACAAAGTCAAATTCATCTTAATCTGAGCGCTTCCAGTTAGGCTGGCCCAAACAGAATTTTGACATAAATTACCAAAAAATAGCCCCTCATCATAACCCTAACAATAAGTTGGGGTTAGGGTTTTGGGGTATTTTTAGGGTTACCTCACTTCCAGGTCCAGCTGCACTGACAATTTCACGTCACTTCCATTCCGATGTCTCTTCATTTCCGACATCACTTATGGCCTATGGTCTATGACATAATAGCAGTAGTGATAGAAGATTGAAGCAATGGCACTTGTGGAGAGGTAGGTTAGCCTGTAAAAGGCCCGAAAACCTTAACGCTAAGGCCATGTTCACACGGCTTAAAATGGGCCGTATTTCGGTCCGTAATTACGCGCCGAAGTGCGCAAATTACGGGCTGAAAACGGCCCATTCATTACGGTACTCCACAGTTCTCATAGAGAACTATGGATTATGTCCCATATATAATTGACATGTCACTTTCTAGCAGCGTATAAGCGCCGCTAGTAATGATTGTCTATGGGCCGGCGAAGTGCCAACCCCCCACTTCCTCCCCCGCTCCCGCCCCGCCCCCGGCCACACGGCGTAATTGCGGGACGTAATTACGTCCCGCAGTTAAGCCGTGTGAACCTAGCCTAACCCTAACTTAAAGTTAAAGTTACACATAAGATGAGAACTAAGGGCAGTGAAAATGAAGAACTACTTTCTTTAGAACCAGTAGGCATATTTTCCTTTTTAATTAATGTTGCATGGAGGGAAAAAGTGTTTATTAAAAGAGACAATGGATAGTAGAGTAGAATAGAGTGGACAATCTAATGGATTCTGGTACAACAATCTGGAATGTGCAAAACATAATATAAATAATTCTTTTCACACTACATCTTATATCTCATTGTATATCCAACAATATTAAAAAAGTATATATTTTAAAAAAATTTGTATTAGATAAAATGTAATCACTATGTTTCATTGCAAAACTTCTGAATTAACCTAAAATAAATAGTACGTGTATAGGCAATCCCCAGTTACAAACATCCTACTTACATATATACTTAAGAACAGAGACTATTGTTGGGCGTGACTCAAAGAGTGATAGCAGGACATTAGCCCCAATTACTTTAGCTGTGCTGTGCTTTTTTGCAGCATTGTATGCTATCCGCTGCAGCCATTTACACACGTAGCATCAGATTCTCTTCAGATGTGTCAGGAATAAGGCCAACCTGAGATAAAATGTGGCACATATATCTGCACTTACAAAACTGCTATTTGAGGTATCTTACTTGATTGTTGCACTGTAGATAGTAACTATACCTGTTAATTCTTATGTTTACTATAAATAAATTATATGCTTTTAATGAATTCAAGATGAAATGTTCATTGGATTTAATGAAGCCTGGTATGGGAATGAGAATCCTCCTACTGCGTACCCCACACAGTCACATAATTAAGGCTTAGGGTATTTTCACAAGGCGTGTTGGATCCGATTTTGGATCCATTTTTAGATGTGTGTTCAGATCCGTGTTTTGGACTCTAAATGGACCCAAACACACTTGCGTCTTTCGGATACATCTTTCAGGTCCGTTCAAAGAATTGACATGTCAATTCTTGATTCGAAATAGGCAGCAGACATTTAAAACTATAGGGTGCGTGTCTGCTGCAGCCAAAATGCATACAAACACGCACCTGTGTGTTGGATGCGTTTTGGCTCCGATTAACGCAGTGCTTTTGGATGCGATTTTCGGATCCAAAATGGATCCAAAATCGGATCCAAAAAATGTTATTTCATGTAGGACAGAAAGTGGGGTGAAATCTTCTGAGCAGCGACAAAGAAAGCATAACAAACATTACAAGGTTGTTAATCCTTCCGTACACTATCCAAAGCTGAAAAAAAAATGTTTTGGATGGCGTTACACTTAAAAAAATTACCTGTTGCAACTTACATTCAAATTAAACTTTAGAACAAACCTATTGAGTCTTGTTTGTAATCCTTCTCAGGTAAATTACCCTTACATACAATGTCAATAGCTATAAACTGTGATAGGGTGTGACTATCTAATGCTAAGGCTCAGTTTACAACACTTTTAAAGTGTGATGTTGGCTTCTATGTCAAGAAAATGTACTGTACATGCTGACATGCCCATTGACTTTAATAGGTCTGCCAACAAGGGTGCTCTTTTGGAATGTGTTTGGTCTCGATGCATCAGAATTCTTCAGCCTGAAGTGAGTTGAAAAGTATAGTTAACTCCACTTTTCAGTACACATACTGTATATACAAAAAAAACATGTATACTGTTTTTATTGCAGTCACTAGCAGACATATGCAACTACATCTGCATATGAATGCATTGAGACTCTTCGGATATGGCCTAACAGTCCAGTAAGTGTTAAAATTAGTTACAATTATATAATTAGCAAACTTATGTGGCGATTGGCAGCCTTGTGTGGGTGTGATCCGCATGCAGATTCCAGACCGTTGGAAGCTACCATTTATAGGATTCTATCAAAAATAAAAACTAAACATATTGTAAATTTAGCCTTAAATACACCTGTAACTTTGGTGAATATATGGTACTTCCACTTTCGCCAATCTTGGTTGTACTTCCGTTATATGTCTGCATGAAGTCAACAGAATGTCAATATTTCAATGTTTGTGGGACATTGTATGAAAATGTACATGTCTTTTGCAATTTTTTTTAATTGGTTATTAGAGGTATTCTTTTAATTTTCTTTGTAGATAAATCTATATATACTAGAAATGTCTTCCTGGTAGCATAGGCTAACATGCTTCGTGAGATGTAGTTGAAGCTTACAGTACATTAGTTTACAGTACATGAACCGTAAACAAAGTAGGGGGTACATTTTTTGGATTACTTAGCTAATAGTATATAACAAGTCCAGGTATAATTGATAGTGTTGATCACAGTGAAGATTTATTTTTCTTACAATTGACATATGATTCACATTATCTTCAATGAACACAGTAGCGGCACGGTTTTTAATATTTTTTCTATCGTATAGAGAGTACTTAGAGAAGAGTTGTTTAAATGAACTACCTACTGAAAAGTCAGGAATATTTAGTCAAGATCAGATTTCACAGTCATTTTTCAGTTTGATTTGGCACTCAGAAAAATTCAGATACGAGACATCCTACTCTACGTTATTCTAGGAAGCCGAGATGTCAAGTTCAACGTGTTTATTTAGATACCTAGAAAACTAGACGCAATAGTATAGCAAAGAAAATTATTTTCTACCTGTGGAATGTTCTATTTGATTAATGATTATATAGATAAAACATATAGCACAAATTTAGCAACACAGACATATATCAAAAAGGATTTTGAGCTTTTCTCCTTTTGTAAAAACACTCTGAGAATAAAAAAAGTGAAATAATAATACAGTTATTGCTACAGTTGAGTTTATAATTTGCTTGGTTTCTAATTCCTAACATAAAACAAAACTTTAAAATATAACTTTTAATAATATCTTTAAAAACTTCTCCAATTATATAGATCCTCAAAGCACATAATCTACATCAACATATGTCCCAAAATATCCGTATAAAAGGGTGTAAAGGGTGGAAGCAAAATATTGACTCACTATCCCTTAAATTGGTAACCCTCTTCTGACCCTTAGGGGAGACCCCACCACGAAAAGGTCGACCTCGCAGAAATATTCCCTATTATACCCTATATACTAATCCCTTCTGTTAACCATATGCCAATGTATATCTTTGATGCAATAGGGACATGTGTCACACTATGTCCAAATGTACCAATCAACCATGTACCCATTTGACGCACATCTTCTTCCCATCAGAAGTACACCAACTCCCCGTTGAAACACTGCTTTCCTGGCAAACCAGCTATCTACTGACCATTTACACGAACCAGGTATTATCAATGTATTAATGCAACAAACTATAGTCCGCTCACCTAGTCAATGCTTGTCCCACCGGTAAGATACAGCAGGGTGCAGCCAATGCCCAATGGCTAAAGTGCAGGAGAAAGACGAGTATACCCAGTACATATCCACCACAAAAAATTCCATAAAAAAGTACTTTATTTGAAAAATATTAAAACAACATGCTGAACAGCATGAACAAGCCATGCACGTTAAACAGGACATTATGTATTATTATTAATGTTTGCCATAATTGTAGCCTTTTATATTAGATGTATGTTGTGATGTAAGTGCTTCTTTGTTCCTGTCTTTAGGTTCATGTTTAATGTGATACCATTGGATACTTATTATCATGTGATGGATACACATCACTATTTAAGACACCTGACATACATTGTAAATTAGCTACGATTAAGGATTTTTCCGAAATGCGTCAGCAGCAGACATTCAAGCTGTATTTCCTTTAGCTCCACCATGCATGGGTTGTTCATGCTGTTCAGCATGTTGTTTTAATGTTTTTCAAATAAAGTACTTTTTTATGGAATTTTCTGCGGTGGATATATAGCGGGTATGCTCGTCATTTTCCTATCAATGTATGTATGTTGAGATTGTTTGGGCTACCTTAGCAATGTTTTAGTCTACCTTGGTGATGTTTTTCTATACCCTATTGATAAGTCTATGAAAGCAAAACACAATGGGGGACATGTTTGAAAACTGTCTTGGTCTAAGACGTTTCTTGTTGCCCATAGAAACCAATCAGCGTTTCCCTTTCATTTCATACTGAGCTCTGAAAAAATGAAAGGTGTGCTCTGATTGGTTGCTATGGGCCACAAGAAAAGTCTTAGACCAAGACAGTTTTCAGACATGTCCCCAATGAGTCTGGGGATATTTTGTTAATTATATATGGCAATGCTGTTTGCACCCTTATTCTGAGGTTTTGCCACAACAGTAGGGTTTATACCCTTATTCTGAGATCTAGCCATAGAAGCATTTTTTCCTGTGGTCTGCTAAATAGCCTGTTTCTTGGGCTTGTGGTTGATTGGTACATTTTGACATAGTGTGAGACATGTTCCTATTGCAGCAAAGATATACACTGACAGATGGTTAACAACAATATGGTGTAATAGGAAATATTTCTGCAAGGTCGCCCTTTTCAGAGTGGGGTCTCCGATAATGGTCAGAAGAGTGTTACCAATTTAAGGGATAGTGAGTGTATACATATTGGTTTCATCCTTTACACCCTTCTTTATGAATATTTTGAGACAGATGTTTCTGTAGATAATGTGATTTGATGATCTATATAATTGGAGCAGTTTTTAAAGATGTTATTGAAAGTTATATTTTAGAGGTTTGGACTTTTTGTAATTGAGTGGATATAATTATTTCCTTCCTCTTTCCTATTTGGATAATTTTTTAGTATTTAATTGTTAACATACCATAGGCAGAAACGTATTTCCTACTTGGCACCAAATGTAATTTTACTTTTTTTTTAGTCATCCCCCTGCAGCAGTGACTGGAGGTTGGAGGGGCAATGGCAGTGGGAGAAATTAGATTCCAAGCTCCTCCCTACGTCGCTGCGTTCTGACAGAATTCAACTGACGAACTATGCTAAGAGTTCTGCTCCACTGTAAGACTTGTAAGTTTATTTCCTAAAGGAAGGTGAAAGCTCATCGCCCCAGTTTTCTTTACTGATGTCTAACATATACAGTGTCCAGGAAAACTGGGTGATGCCTCATCTCCTACAGCAGGCACCCAGTTTTTCTATCATAGGAAAGTTGTGGGTCTGCTGTGGGGGATGTCATCTGGCTTTCTTGAATGCTGTATTTCCTATTGAGAAAAGCTGGGTGACACCACATGCCCCACAGCAAGCACATACCTGTTCTATGACCGTTTACTTGAATAACATGTTTTTTTGTGCTGGTGTTTTTTATCCATGTTATTCCGGTTTTAGTAATGGAGGTGACTGACAGATGTCTCAGCATTACTATAGCTGAGGCTTGGTGTCAGCAAGAGGTGTTTTTTGTAACCTCATGGCTGATACTAAGGGTGACATTTCCCAACACGCCAACGCCAGTTTTTTTGGTCTATTTTGCGCCACATCCTCTATTGACGGCATATTCTCAATGTAAATGAACTGTCACACACCAAAACTAGGCACATTATACGCCGGGCAAGACACATTGTAATGCGCCTAAAAATTATACGCTGTGCGCCTCCATGACGCAATGCGCCTATTGAGGCGCTTTACATGTATTAGTAATGATACGTTATGCACCTCTGTTGCCCAATGCGCATTACATACAACACCATACACCACGATTTGCGCAATGCGTCTATTTAGGCGCAATGTGCCTTTTTATGCGCGTTAAGTTTACCTGATGCCAGATTTTTGAGAGGATCGGACTCTCTGGTGCACTTTACACTGATTTAATGCAGCGGCGCCGCCAATTTTCTGACATGTCGCCTTAACTCCCTATCACTATTACACCAGCACCCAATACACCCGGAGTACTGGGGAGAGCCTAGTTACCATCATAAGTGGAGCCTCAAATGTAAGGGCTGCTTCTGGGACAGCTGTTTTTAGGGTGCTGAAGGCCCAATATCCAGTGTGCAGCTGTCAGTTTTACTTTAAGGCCTCGTTCACACGGCTTATTTGGGCACGGATTGGCGCCGTACTCCGCGCCGGATTTGCGCTTCAGTACGGCGCCAATCCGTCCCTGTCATTACGGTAATCCACTGGTCTCATAGAGAACAGTGGAATCCGTCGCTCCTCCCCGCTCGGCAAATGTGCCGCGGGGGGGAGAAAGTGACATGCACATTATTTACGGCGCGGACGCGCCGTAAACAATGCATTGTCTATGGGGCCGGAGCGGCGCCCCCGCGGCGCTCCGGCCCCGCCCCCGTCCCGCCCCTTATTCACGGCAGATTTGTGAGCTCAATACGGCTCACAAATCCGTCGTGAATAAGCCGTGTGAACACGGCCTAATTGGTTACGGAAATTAGGGGGGACTTCATGTCATTTACTAGCCTACTAGCCCCTTAAGCACCAGGCCTGAAAAGGCCTTAATAACCAGCAACTATTTTTAGTTCTTGCCTTCTTGCGTTTAACATTCATAACGTTTTTATTTTTTTAATGATGCAGTTGTATGGGGAAGTATTTTATGCATGAGAAGCTGTACTGTTTGAAGGCGTAGTTTGAGTTTACATATAAATTACTGCATGTTTTTTTTTTGGAGCAAGAACATAAAAACTGTTGTTCTGCATTAGTTTTTTTAAATTATTTTTTACACCATTTGCCTTTCACACTAAATAATCAATTATATTAATTCTACATGTTATTACAGTCATGTGGATACCTAATATGTGTAGTTTTTTTTTATTTTTGTGTACTCTATGCACAATAATTTTTTATTAAACATTTATTCTGATTTTATAATTTTTTAACTATTTTACCCTTTTTTCACACTTAGTAATGCATTAGCACATTAATGTATGCCAATTCATTATCTTCTGTGTCAGCACACAGTGTGCTCTGACCACAGGCTTCCTCCACATACAGCCATGGGGCTACTCTTATTCCCCATAGCTACAGACCTTCCTCAGGCTCCAAAGGGAATGCCCTTTGATTATGCTGCAACCACTGACCGTGGCAATTAAAGGATTACACGCTGGGTATTAATTTAAAACATGACATGGAGTATTCCTCATTTTTCTTAACCAGCCAAGGTAAAACAAACAGTTGCAGCCTTAGGCAATGTTTACACTGCATCGGACAAAAAATGGCCCAAAAGCAGCCTTTTTTTTCCGATCCAGGACCACGTTTTTTGTCACGCTTTGTACAAAAACCGCAGTCGCTTCTCATTTTTTTGTATGGGAAAATGGCAAGAAAACAAAGCACCGGCGTATTAGGCCATGTTCACACGGCTTAAAATGGGCCGTATTTCGGTCCGTAATTACGATGCCGAAGTGCGCCAATTACGGGCCGAAAATGGCCCATTCATTACGGTAATTCACAGTTCTCATAGAGAACTATGGATTACGTCTCCTCTGACATGTGAATTACTAGCGGCGTATACGCGCTGCTGGCAATTCAAGTCTAGGGGCCCGGCGAATGTTCGGCCCCACTGCCTCAGTCCCCCGCTCCCACCCCCCCCGGCCACACGGCGTAATTGCGCGGCGTAATTACGCCCTGCAAATACACCGTGTGAACATGGCCTTATACAACATGTTGTATAATACGCCGGCACTAGAAGATGAGCAGAGAAAACATAGAAATGTTTTTATAAAAAATAGCACTTTTATTTTGTCATAGTCTAACAGCCATTACCGTATATACTCGAGTATAAGCCGACCCGAGTATAAGCCGAGGCACCTACTTTTGCCACAAAAACCCGGGAAAGCTTAATTGACTCGTAGTATAAGCCTAGGATTGAAAATGCAGCGGCTACTGGTGAATTTTAAAAATAAAATAGATCAATAAAAATTACATAGGGAGTTTAATGTCCTCCCCTAGGCAGGTATAGGCAGTTTAAAAGTCTCCCATAGGCAGATATATGCAGGTATAGGCAGTTTAATGTCCCCCAGGCAGATATAGGCTGGTTTTAGGCAGTTTAATGTCTCCCATAGGCAGTTTATAGAAAATGTATAGGTAGTTTAATGTATCCCATAGGCTGGTTATAGGCAGCTATATTTTCCCCTAGGCAGGTATAGGCGGACATTGCCCCCTAGGCAGGTATAGGTCCTCATAGGCAGGGTAATAAGCCAGGTAAAAGGTGTTATAGGCAGGTATAGGCAGGTATAGGTCCCCCTAGGCAGGCTATAGGCAGGTATAGGTCGTCAAGGCAAGCTATAGGCAGGTATAGGCAGGCGTTAGGTCCCCCTAGACAGGCTTTAGGCAGATATAGGCACCTAGGCAGGCTATAGGCAGGTATATGCAAAGGGTAAAGGCTGGCATAGGGTCCCCAAGACAGGCTATAGGCAGGTATAGGTCCCCTAGGCAGGTATAGGCAGTACTAGCAGGATTAAAGGCCATTATAAAGGGCCCGTATAGGCAGGCTATAGGGAGTTACTAGGCAGGTATAGGCCAGTAGACTAGGCAGGTATAGGCAGGCTTAGGCAGTTACTAGGCAGGTATAAGGCAGTACTAGGCAGGTATAGGCCCGGGTTAATAGTACTAGGCAGGTATAAGGCAGGTATAGGCAGTACTAGGCAGGTATAGATAGTACTAGGCAGGTATAGAGCAGGTATAGTGCAGGTATAGGCAGTACTAGGCAGGTATAGGGCAGGTATAGGCAGTACTAGGCAGGTATAGGCAGGTTATAGGCAGGTATAGATATTACTAGGCAGATAAAGGGCAGGTATAGGCAGTACTAGGCAGGTGTAGGCAGGTATAGAGAGTACGAGGCAGGTATCGGGCAGGTATAGGCAGGTATAGGCAGGTATAGATCGTACTAGGCAGGTATATGGCAGTAATAGGCAGGCTATAGGTATCGTTTTAAAACAAAAAACAACCACTTACCTCGATCCCCGCTGCTCCGTCTCCTGGGCGCGCTCCTCGGTCTTCTCGACACAGGCGGGTGATGTCATCAGACCGCGCACGCAGCGTGATGACACACGCTGCCTGTGCCGGAAACTCCGGACGGCCGCAAGTTTGCGGCCACCTGGAGTCCACTGCGGAGCACGGAGCGCTCGCTCTCTGCCCCGCAGTGGTATCTCTTCTCCTGCATGCGCTCCGGAGGAGTCGCACACAGGAGAGGAGATCGCTGACAGCGCCCGGGCCATCGCAGTGCCCGAACGCTGTCAGTGGACTCGGCATTCAGTTATATGCGCTCCCTGAGGAGCCGCATATAACTGAAGCGTCCCTGTCGGCGCACGGGCCATCGCAGCGCCCGAGCTCCGATAGTGACTCGAGTATAAGCCGAGGGGGGATTTTTCAGCACATTTTTTGTGCTGAAAAACTTGGCTTATACTCAAGTATATACGGTACTTTTTTATTTTTCTGTATAAGGACCTTTCTTGCAAGATGAGTTGAAGTTTTAATTTGTACCATTTTAGGGAACGCATGACTTTTTGTTTGCTTTTTTGCTTTTTATTCCAATCTATTTGAAGCAGAATGAACAAAAATTGCAGTTCTGCCATAGCTTTTTTTTTTATGACATTCATCATGCAGTTAAATATCAAGACGATTTTGTAGCCTAGATAGTTATGAATGAGGCAGTAACAAAAATGTGTACTCTTTTGAAACTTTTTTTTATTTTGGGGTTGTCATTTGACATTGTCATTTATAATAGGAAAAGGGTAGTGTGCATGTTTTACTTTTTTGTGTGTATTTTAATCTATTTAATTTTTTCCACTTTTTAATTTTAATTTTTTTTTTAATGGCCTTGTGTTGACCTCACATACAACCCGATAGTCTTTGTTAGGCTTCCAGGCTGTCATGGGATCAGTGAGCACCTTCCTCTGTTGTTCTCTTTAGACATGCGGTTGCAATTGACCGCAGCATCTAAGATTTAATTGTCCGGGATTGGAGTAAGCTCTGGTCTTTAGCTATTAGCACAGGTCCCCAGCTGTAATATGGAGTTGGTTTTGTGCATGATGTATTGGATGTAAGGGTATGTCTATTTCAGGGAACCCCTTCCTGACTATGATGTACTCATACATCCAATGTTAGGAAAGAGTCTAACAGACATTCCCTGACAACATCCTTCTTTGTCCATTTTATTAAAGAAATGGATTTAATGCTGGTCAAGTGTAGTCCAATGGGCCTGATATAGTCCAAAGGGGAAATCTGTAAAAATACATAATCACTAGCCAGCATTTGGCTGCCAGCTATCTAATTTGTAAAGGCAGTCTTAGCCTGACTCACCAACAAGGGTCGTAAGCACTGAAAGTGTTTAGAGCAAAATAAGTTTAAAATATGGCCTTAGTTTTAGGCAGTAGGTAACCGCTTAGGATAAGGATTATTAATTCTGCACAATAAAGATTAATTGAATAACCTAAATTTGCATTTAACAGAAAAACTATGTCTGCCAGGCACTTGGAACATTGGCGACTGGGCCATCAAAACAAATATTGTGTTTTTGCTCCTGTACGGCTTATATTGCTATTAGCAGTTTTCAGGGCTCACAAATGCGGAGTTCCTTTCATTTCGAAAACAAAATATGTGAATCATCAGTACATAAAATATCCTCGTCTGTTAGAGGTTTTCCAGGGACAAATCTTTGGGCTGAGATTTAACAAGTATTCATAAACCCACGTGTGCATGCAACCAGCAAAGATCAGTTTGTTGACATTAGCATGTAGCAACTTAATCTTTTTTCCAAAATGTATGTTAATGCCTGGGGATTCTTCAGTGAAATTGCATCTTTCAGCCAAGACATTAAGGTTGCAAGTTAGTGCAGGTTCCATAAGTACATTAGAGTTGTAACAGTGTGTACTGAATGTAGTACCTCACCTTGTCTTTATTTTATAACTTTTGGTAAACTTCAAAGGGGTAATCCCATGAATCAATTTCTCTTTAAAATCTCTCGCATTCACTGAATATCACTTAAATGTTTTAAAAATGTTTTTGGGTAAACCTTGAAGAGCAGTCAGGATGCAACAAACCAAAAGATGAGATACAGATGTAATCAGAATATGAGCCAAGCTTCAAAAATCTTTAATTTAACCTCTTACCAATATAGGATGTACCCATATGTCTTAATCCCGGAAAGGTTCTATGTAGTGGGAATACTCAACAATCCCACTACATAGGAGTCTGGTGTCAACTGTTCACCTGATCCTCAAAATCGTCTGCTTGTGAGGCGTGACCGTCATAATCAGTCATTAAGCCCTATAGTCAAGCTTTTTACAGGGCCTCCAGATCCATGCCCTCAGGCACTCGCCCTTGGCTTCGTGTGTGTGGGTGATTTACCATGGTGGGAACACAGTAATCTAAAATGTGTTCCGGTGGAGTCTGGGCTTTACAGAAAAATCTACAGGTTGTCAGGACAAGTGTACGTAGGTAGCATTCAGCCTGCAGGGAGCAACATTCTGCAGCCGCTGATTCCCTAGGTTTGCGACCCAACCCTGATAGACACTCTGCTAGAGGTCCAGCTACTCTGGACAGGGAGCATGTTGCACTGGCCAATGGGAGGGCCCAGAGATCGCACTAATCAGCCATGGGGGCAGTGTCCGGGCACCACATTTAAACCTGCAAACTGAAGGCTGTGCCTGTGATAATTTCCTGGCTACCTATATTTACCTCTGCTTAATTGTTTGCTTGCTTTATCCGTGTATCATACCTCTGTTTTTTATTGGACCATGGCTTGTTTTCTGATTTTGTACTTTTCTCCTTGTCAGTACTCTGGCGTTGGCGTGTTTTCTGGTTTCTCTCTGTTTTTCCATTTTGTGGCCTTACGTTACCATTCTGTTTTTGACCCGGACTGTTTGACTATCCTTTCACCTGACATCCCCTGCACTTTCATAGCATAGGGACTGCCGCCCAGTTGGGGTCTGCCATTTAGAGCAACATGTAAAGTAGGCAGAGACAGTGGGCTGGGGTCCAGTTAGGGCTCACGGTAACTCCCTTGATGTGACATTATAACAAGCTGTAACCGTTACTGCGTCCACTCACTATGAACCCCATGACAGCTCTGGTTCAGGGTCCCCCAAAGAGTGGGCATTCTCTTTAGCACCTGATTCGCCAGAAATGTCTTCGGTGGTCAAGATCTTTGTCTCCTTAGGTGTACTTTTTGATGACCCTGATACGGAAGCTCTGGCCGAGACTCAGCTGACCACTTTGAGGCAGGGTAAAAAGACAGTGGAGGAGTATTGGTCCGAATTTTGTCACTGGTGTGTTATGTCTGGGTGGAACGACCCAGCTTTTAGATGCCAGTTTAGGTTAGGGCTAGCTTACTATAAGGATATGTTGCTGGCTTACCCTACCCCCGGTACCTTAGTTGAGGCTATAACCCTGGCTGTTCATTTGGACAGACATTTTAAGGGGAGACGTCGGCAAAAGGTTCCCACTCCACTGGTCCACTCCACTGTCACCTCTACGTCCACCAGTCCTGAGATAAACCCTGAGGAGCCAATGCTTCTCATCGTATCCTGGGTTTGTGCTTCTACTATGGTGAAGATGGGCACATCGTCCAGGAGTGATCCAAAAGGAAGACCAGGCTGGAAAACTCCAGTGCTTAGGTGATTTGCAGGAAGGTCAAAAAAGTTGTTGTTCTGTCTGGTTCTGGGAATGCTTTTGTGGATTCTGGATCAGCTTCCAATTTTGTAGACGTGTCCTTTGCCAAATGTCTGGGTCTGCCTTGGATAACACTATCTGATTCCCTGCAGGTTGTGGCTATTGATTGTACACCACTGGTTAAGGGCACAATCCAACATTGTACTCCTGAGCTCGAGATTTTGTTAGGATCAATACATACTGAAAAGTGTATTCTATTTATCATGGAACTGCTGCCCACCAATGTGGTTTTGAGGCTGCCCTGGCTTCACAAACACAACCCAGTCCTTGACTGTAATTCATGACAATTAATCGGGTTGGAACAAAAGTGCTTTGAGAAATTTCTATGTGGCAACACAGAGGTGGAGCAGATTCCTGTTTTTTTTTTTTTTTTTTTCTGAAGTATTTTGTAAGACACAGTCGGAGATGCTACCCCTGCATAGATCTTATGACTGTGCCATTGACCTATTACCTGGAGTAACATTTCCTAAAAGGAAGATATATGGTCTGGAGAGACTTGCCATGAAGCAAGACATTTCAGAAAGTCTACAGAAAGGTCATATCCAACATTCTGTGTCCCCTATGGGTACAGGGTTTTTGTTTTTGGGTAAAAAAGATGGAGATCTACGTCCGTATTAATTGCTGGGAACTGAATAAGGTAGCGATAAAAAATAATACCCATGATTTCGGATCTGTTCAATCAAATCCAGGGGGTGATGTGGTTTTCCAAGCTGAACCTGAGTGGGGCCTATAACCTTCTGCATATCCGAGACGAGGATGAGTGGAAAACCGCTGTTAATACTCCTTAGGGCCATTTTGAATATCTGGTTATGCCATTTGGGTTGTGTAATGCTCTCGTGGTCTTCCAGAACTCATTGGTTGTTGTATGGTTGTTTAACTGGATGACATTTTAAAATACTATGAAAATTGGTCATTGCACATTAAACACGTGGTCTTACACTTGAAAGAAAATAGTTTGTTTGTGAAACTTGAGAAATGTGTTTTCAGGGTGCAGGAGGTACCTTTCCTTGGGTATATCCTGACTCTTAACTCATTTTGTATGGACCCCTGTAATATTCAAGCTAGTCTCGAGTGGGTCTGCCCGTCCTCCTTAAAGGCCCTACAGCGAATCCTACGGTTTGCTAATTATTATGGTAAATTTATTTTTAATTTTTCTGTTCAGTAATATCTAATGAGTTTTATGTGGTCTACTTTTTTGCTCTGGACCACCAATTTGTGAATTTATTAGAATGCTGGTTTTCAATCTTCGGGAGTATTTAAAATACAAGTAATTAAAATAGTATTTAAAATACTTGTAATCAAAATACTTTTTTTATTCAGTATTTTGTATTTGTAATTAAAATACTTTTAGGAAGTATTTTAAGTATTTTAATTACTTTCTACATTCAAAACAAATGTTGTTGTTTAAATAACCCGCCTCACCGCACTTAAAAAAAACAACAGCGCAAGTCACGTCATCACTCTCGTTTCTTGTATCTCGTGTGAGGTGCGACAAGAGGAGGGAAAATTCCAGCGTGTTCCAGCAACGCAAGTCCACCTTGTAGTGAAGGGTGATTTATTTTTAGTTTTTAATTATCCCGATCGCGTAATCCATTCCGTAAAATTACCGTGGCCCCTAATTTTACCACAAAAAAACTGGGAAAACGTATTGTCTCGAGTTAATGAAACTAGATTAATATCCCCAAATACCTGACATTAATAGGCATAGTAACTAAAGGAAGGTACCTGTATGTTTCTCTTTACTGTAGCATCCTCTCCTCCATGTGACAGACATTCCCTTTTTAGGAGTCGGACACAATGAATCCTGGCCACTGACTTATCTGCTGGGTAGATACTAATCCTAGTGGGCTAAAAGACCTCTGATCCATTTTTTGTTTTTATTAAATTTTTGTATTTGGAAAATACTTTTGAATTAGTATTTAGTATTTGTATTTAAAATACTTTGGGATTCAAGTATTTAGTATTTGTATTTAAAATACTTCAGTCATAAGTATTTTGTATTTAAAATACTTTCCCAAAGTATTTTCCCGAACACTGCTGGTTTTCTCCAGACCACTAGAATCTATTTTTCTAAGAGGAATACATTTACCGTAATTATCCAATACTCACTCTATCACCCCACCATAGACTGAATTGATGTGAAAAGAAATTTTATAAAAATGTATGCTATATTTAATACATTATTATGTATTATAGCATGTTTAAACATTTAGGCTATGTCTACACTGCAGTGGACAAAAAACGACCTGAAAACGAATTGCTAAAAACGTTCATGAAACTGAGTTTTCTGTCCACTGCCTGTCAAAAGCAGCTGAAAAAACGTCCGTTTTTTGGAGCGTTTTTCGTTTTTTGGAGCGTTTTTTGGAGCGTTTTTTGAAGCGTTTTTTTGAAGCGTCTTTGCTCTGCTTTTTAATGTATGCACAAATTAAGCCATTGGATGTAAGCTACACCCTACAGGTGGAGTTAACATGTTAAGTAGTCACTTCCTTTAGATACTGTAGCCATTGTGGTACATTGTCCTTTGTGTGTTTGCTGCTGCGTGCTAACTGTTTTATTAAATTTTGCACCAGATTCTTGCACCAAAATCACAAAAACCCACATTATCTTCCATACAGCAAGATAACTGTATTAGCGTAAAAATCTGTAAAGAAAAGTTATTTTTAGCGCCAAACTCCCAAAAAACCGAATTTATTGCCCCAAAAATTTCCCGTAAAAAAAAATTTTTTTTAATGTCAGAAGCGGAGATCAGTTTTTAGCGCCAAAATTTTTAAAGATATTGAACTAAGCCCCCAAATCCGTCAAAAATCGGATTCTGGCGCCGAAATCCGTAAAAAATTTTATTTATTTGCGTCAAAAGCTAGATCACTTTATTAGGCCAAAATCTGTTTAAAAATACGGATTTTTGCCCCAAAAGCCAATAAAAAATGGAAATTTTTGCGGGGAAATATCCGTAAAAAACGTTATTTGGCAGTCAGAAGTGAGATAAAGTTTATTAGCGCCAAAATCAGTAAAAAAAATTATTTTAGTGTCAAAAAACGTAAAAAAAAAACGTATTTTTTCGGCAAAATGCGTTTAAAAAAAGTTATTTTGGCGTCAGAAGCGGGGATAACGTTATTAGCGCCAAAATCAGTAAAAAAAAAATTTTTTTTAGTGTCAAAAAAAGTATTTTTTAAAAGTATTTTTGCGCCAAAATCCGTAAAAAACGTATTTTTAGTGTTTAGAGGCGAGATAACGTTATTGCCGCTTAAAATCTGTAAAAAACATTTTTTTAGTGCCAAAAAAAAGTACAAAAACTGATTTTTGCCCCCAAAATGCGTAAAAAAAAGTATTTTTTGGGGTCAGACGCGAGATAACGTTATTAGCGCCAAAATCAGTTAAAAAATTTTTTTTAGTGTCAAAAAACGTAAAAATAAAAAACTTATTTTTGCGCCAAAAAACCGAAAAAAAAAAGTTTTTTGCCGTCAGAGGCGAATAAACGTTATTGGGGCCAAAATCTGTAAAAAAATTATTTTTAGTGCCAAAAAAGTAAAAAAAAAACGGATTATTGCGCCCAAATCCGTAAAAAAAAAGTATTTTTGGCGTCAGCGGCGAGACAGCGTTATTAGTGCCAAAATCTGTAAAAAAAAATTATTTTAGTGCCAAAAAAATTTAAAAAAAAATGGATTCTGGCTAGAGTTTGGGCCGAATTTCTAAAAAAATTTTCGGTTCGGCCCTTCGCCAAATTTTTCGAAAAAAATTCGTTTCGGTCCGAATTATTCGGCACGATTCACGCTAAAAAAACAGTATTTCCAGGTCCCCGAGCCTGCAGGGGGGCTGTAGAACTTTTTGGGGCCATGAAAAAAATTGCAGAGGGAGTTTGGGTTTTGGGTATTCTTTACATGTTGTTTTTAGTATGACACGCACATAACTCCCGGGCCGCTCTTAAAAAATCCCCTTCATATAAAATTCCCGGGGCCATTTTTAAGAGGGGCAAAAAATTGACCAAAAAACTCAAGCGGGAATTTTGCCGGGATAAAGTGGGGGCTAGCGAAAGCGGGGAAAAAAAAAAAAGCTGAAGCTAAAGGGGAAAACATTAGTGATAGAGTGTGGGGGGTGACGGGGGGCAGCCACGCCAGCATAGGTGGGAAAAAGGGGCCCCAATGCATTCGGGAAAAGGCGGCAAAAAAAAACAGTATTTGGCCCCACAGAGTGGCCAATCACACGTGTGGAGGCCCACGGGGCCCGAAAGGGTTATGGGGGTCAGAAGGGGCCAATGGAAATTCTGGAGGGTGGAAAAAAACATTTATTGGGCCACGGGGGCCACAATCACCCCAATGGGGAAATTTAAAGGGCGGCGGGCAGTAGGAGGTCGGGCCCAGGGGCCCAAAATTAAACATATGGAGGGGGAAAAAAAAACAGTTTTAAAGCCCAGAGTGGAAAACAATCACACAGTGGGGGTTTCACGGCCGGGAAAGCAGTATAAAGGTCTAAGGCAGTGGCCCCCACAATGACTTTGGAGGGGGGCCCCAAAACAGTATTAGGCCAAGAGTGCACAATGATCCCGTGTGGGGGTCCCCCGGCCCAGCCGCAGTATGAGGCCCGACAGTGGAAATTTGTAAATTATGGAGGTGGAAAAACGTATTAGGGCACAGAGTGGCACAATAACACAGTGGGGGTACAGGGGGGCAGCAGTAGGGAGGTCGGAAAGTGGCACAAGGGGGGGGAAATTATGGGGGGGCAAAACAGTATTAGGCCACAGAGTGGAACAATGTTACGGGTGGGGAAAGGTCCCCGGCAGCGCAGTTGAGGTCAGACAGTGGCACAAGGGACATTATGGGGGGCGGAAAAAAAAAAAAAAAGTATTAGGGCACGGGGGGCACCAATCACACCCCCTTTTGGAGGTCACGGCCAAAGGCAGGCGGGTATGAGGTCAGACAGGGGGGGGCCCCTTTGGCATTTGGAGGGGGCCAAAAAAAAGTATTAGGAACAAGATTTGGCCCCAATCACACGGTGTGGGGTAAACGGGGGAAAGGCAGCATTTTTGAGGTCAGGCAGGGGCACAATGAACATTTGGAGGGGGGCAAAAAGTATTAGGCCACAGAGTGGAAAAATTTTTTACCGTGTGGAGGTAAAAGGCCCCGCAGCATTATGAGGTAAGCAGGGGCCCACAAGGGACATTATGGAGGCGGAAAAAAAACAGTATTGGGGCCCAAAAGAGTGGCACAATCACACAGTGTGGAGGTAAAACGGCCCTGGCAGAAAGTATGGGTCAGCAGGGGGCCAAAAATTTGGCCCATTCTGGAGGGGGAAAAACGTATTGGGCCCAAAGAGTGGCAAAATTTCCACACGGTGGAGGTCACGGGGGGGCAGCAGTATAAAGGTAGGCATTTGGCACAATGACATTATGGGGGAAAAAAAAACAGTTTTTTAACCCAAGAGTGGCAAAAATTCACACAGTGTGGGGGTCACGGGGGCAGCAGTATGGGTCAGGCAGTGGCAAAAAATGACATTATGGAGGCGGAAAAAAAAGAAAAATTAAAAAGCCACAGGGTGGCACTTTAAAAACAGTTTGGGGGGTCACGGGGGGGCCGCAGTATGAGTCGGCAGTGGCACAATGACTTTTTGGGAAAGGCGGCCCAAAATAGTATTGGGCCACAAAAGGTGGAAACAATCACAAAAGTGGAGGTACACGGGCACCCGGGGGTTTGAGGTAGGCGTGGCAAAATGAAAATTATGGGGGCCGGCCAAAACAGTATTAGGCCACAAAAAGTGGAACAATGATACCGTGTGGGGGGGTCACGGCAGCAGCAGTATGAGGTTGACAGTGGCCCCAAGACATTATGGAGGGGGGAAAAACATTTTTGGGGGGCACAGAGTGGCCAATCACACAGTGGGGGGGTCACAGCGGAAAGCAGTATGAGGTAAAGGAAAGGGGAAACAATGAAAAAAATTCTGGAGCTGGAAAAAAAGGGTAGGCCAAAGAGTGGTAAAATTGCCCACAGTGTGGGGGGCAGGCGGGAAAGAAAAACAGCAGCAGAAATAAGGTCAGAAAAGGGGCACTTTGGGCCCACAGTGGGGGGGGGCAGGGGCAGCAGCCCCCGGCAGCGCTGGGTCGGGCCCGGGGCCCACAATGAAAAATTCTGGGGGGGTGGCAAAAAAAAAAAAGGAGTAGGCCCAAAAGTGTGGAGGGACGGCGCAGCCAGGGGAAAGAAGCATGAGGGTCAGACGTGGCAAAATGCCCACTGTTTTGGGGGCAAAAACAGGAGTAAACAGCAGGCATGAGGTCAAAAGAGTGGCACAATGCCCATTTGCGGGTTGGAAAAAACCAGTACCGGGCCCGGGCAGAGTGGCACAATGACACCAGTGGGGATGTCACGGCAAACAGCAACACCCAGACACAGCATGGGGACTTTGAGTGGAAAAAGGGACAGAGTGTTGAGGTGGGTGGCTTTTACCGTCCCTGGTAAAAGGGGGGTGGCAAAATGGAGAAATATCAGCAGATGTGTGGCATCGGCGGGTGGCGGCTTCAGAATAGTGGTGGGGCAGGTAGTTTAAAACCCAGCTACCCCAAAGGGCCCATTGGTGTGGGAAACCCGGGGCCGATCCCGCCTGATTCATCTTGAAAAAGGTAGTCGAAAAAACATTTCCGTGGAAAAAGCGGGTTCCCCTTGGGGGTTAACGATGGCCCCCCCGGGCATGAACACCCGCTCTGATGCCCCACTACGGGCCCCGGGCCCAGGACACCCTTTCTCCCCCTGAAAAAATCGGCAAGTTGCCCCAAAACATCCATTTTTGGTCCCCCAGTTGGGCCCCGGGGGATCTTCTAAATGGGGTGGCAGAGGGCTGCCCAAGAAAGGCCACAACCTGTTGGTTAAAGGGAAATTTGCTCCAGGCCCTTTGCTGCTGCTGCTGTGGTAAAACCTGCCCTCTCACTAGGGGGGTAAGGGAAAGCTGCCATTAGGGGAACCCCCAAAATTGGGTTTCTGTTGTGGAGCTGGAAATGCCCCTACCCCCCCCTTTCCCCCAAAGCGGGGCCGGGGCCCAAGTATTTCGTGAGCGCTGAGGAACCCCGGTCAAAACCCTGTCAGAGGGGGGGACAAATGCCGAAACTTGGGCGGGGCCCAAACCCTGATTACGGGGTTTTCCTTAGTATTTGGGGTTTGTTTTTCCCTTTCCCCAATGCGGGGAAAAAAAGGCCCCCTTTTTGGGGACCGGTAGGGGAGGGTTCCAATAGGGGGGGTGAGCCAAAAAGTCATCCCTCTCCCGGTTGTGACTTTTTGGCTGTCACTACCCAGGAAAAATAAGCATGCGGGGACACTGCACAATTTGCTCCGGGGGGGTCCCTGCCCCCAAATTTCCACTGTATACTGCCACGGTGTTGGGAGTCATCTGCCTCGTCTTCCTCATCTCCTTTCCCACCTCCCCCAGCTGCCCCCCCCCCCTGCTCCCCCTCTTTGTCACCTGGGTAAAAACCCAATTCATTTAACCAGAAAATGCTTCTCCCTTCCCTTTGTTCCTCCTCCTCCCCCCTCCTCCTTTTTCAGTTCCCCACCGGTCTCTTGTCCCACAAAAGATGTAGTCGCCACATCTCCGTCCCCTGCCCAGACAGATTTTTCAGCACTGTTCCGGGGCCATAAAGCATTTGGAAAAATGACGTTATTCACCCCTTTGCCCGGGGGCGCTGAAAAAATAACTTTTGGGCCTCCTCGAAGGGCCCTTTCAACAAACGGCAGGGTTCACGCTTTGGGCTCCCACTGGCTGACATCAAAAGTTACACGGGGAGAGTAATTTTCTGTCTCCCCCTGGATCATAAAAAAAATCTTTAAGGGCCTTTTCTTTTTTTACATTTGGGTTTAAACATTGCAGGCGGAAAATTCCAGGGGGGGGAAAAACATCCCCTTTACCCGAGCTGTTGGGGGGGCCTTTTCTGCCGCTGCAATCGAGGAGGGTGTTCCGGGCTTTGTACGAATGGTTTAAAGTGCTTGCACAGTTTCCGGGGCCATTTTCAAATGTTTGAAGACGGGGGAAAGACTTAAGGAACCTTTTTACAACCAGATTGAACCGGTTGGGGCCATGCGGGGGCGCTTTGGGCCCCCATCCCTCCTCGGTGCCGGGGGACACCATTTTCCCTCCCTTTTGCCCGGTCACCAGGGTTTTTGGATTTGCAGTTGACGCGGGGGAAAAAAGCCACACATCGTTTTTTGGGCTGCATGACGCGGAGCGTTCCTCCATGTGTAAACTTCGTTGCCGAGGCAAGCTGGTGTAGAAACTGGTGACACCGGGGGCCCTACACATGTGGTATGGGGTGGGGGGCAAATACTTGTTGGGGTGAGAAAGGTGGTTTGGGGGGGGGAGGAGGAGGGGGCGGAATTGGCGCAGGAAACAGCCCGTTTTTACAACGTGGGGGGGAGAAAGCGGCGTCTCCCGTCCAAGTTTGTTGGTGGCCTGGGGGAGGAAAACATTCCCCCGGGGGGCCTGTTTTAAAGGGGAAAGTACTGGCCCCGGGCCGTAGTTACAGTTTAGAGTCCGCGCTGCCGGTTTGTTCCCTTTGGAAAAAAAACCCATAAGCTCAAGGGGCTGACCCTTTCTGTTTTTACATATTTTTGAAAATGCTTTGGGACTGCCTTTTTGGAAAAAAAAATTACGGCTTTGGAAAAATCTCCTTTTCGGCTCGGAAAAAGCCAAATTGTTCTCTGAATGGGGCAGAGTCCAATTTGGAAAGGGAGGGACTGCAGTAACCCAAAAAACTTGGACAGGGCCCCGGTCGCTGCTGAAAATTTTGGATGGTTTGGCGCATTAATGTTGGGCCTTTTTCCGCCCCCTTTAAACCCAAATGCTGGCGCCATGGGGTAGGAAAGGGGCAGGAGAAACTGGGGCCGGGGGGGGGTGGGTGTCAAAGAGAAAAAAAGCTGCCTTTGCAGGGTTGGTGGAGCCTTGGGCTGGCTGGGAAAAGGCATGCGTTTCCACTGGCCGCTGCTGTGCTGCAGCCCGGGGGATGGACCCCCCACCCTCTGGGGCCACGTTTCTCCCAAAGGGCCCCGGATGGGTTTAGTTTTTCTTTTGTTGCGCAAAGGCCCCGTTGGCCAACGTTCAGTTCCCTGGCCCCGCTTCACTTTCTGCCCCAGATTTACTTTTTACCCCCTATTAGGCTCCTCCGGTTTCTTAAACAAAGAAAAATTTACACCCCGACCCGGGAAACTTTATTTTTTCCCCAACGCTCCCCCTGGGGTGACTACTGCCCCGCGCCCCCTCGCTGAGCCCCTTTGCCGCAAATGTCTTGGAACCCGCGAAGCGGGTTTTTTACCCCGTGGCCGGGTGGCTCCCGCCTCACACTGCTGCTACCCTGTGACCCGGCCAAACAACCCACTTGCTGGGCTGCGCCCCTGCCTGGGGCGGGAAGCTGACGCCCCCCTTCTCCTGACGATTTTGAAACCCTTTTCTTCAACCCGGGTCCCAAGTGCGGTCGGCTTCATCCATCCTTTTATTTGTGTTTCATGTCAATACTGTCCTCTTTACCCGGTTTGGTAAGCGGGGGGCTGAACCCCTCAAACCCCTGAACCCCCCATGCCACCCCTCCAAAAACTATAAAAATTTCCCCCCTACCCGCAAGAAGTGGGGATATTGGCCCCATTTCTTCGCTTTCCACGTAGCTGCTGATGCCCTCCTCAAAAAAGTTCCTTTCCCCGCTATAAAAGTGGGGGTGAGCCCAGACCAATAGTAGTTTCCCCGGCTGAAAGGGGAAATGGATGGGCAGAGGCGGGCTGAAAGGGAAAAGGGGGGGCCCCTGACCCGCTCCCCCGGGGCCCTGCCAACTAAGTGTTGTTCTGAGGTTCCCACCCACTCTTGGCTGGGGTTGTCAGTGTCATTTTGGGAGGAAGAGGATGACCTAGTCCCAAACCCAAACAAAAACCCTTGGGTTGGGTGAACAACACAAAGGGGGCCCCTAGATGACAGCCCGGGAGTTGTGGCCCCCACCCGGGGACCCCTGGGTTTCGAAGTTCCCCCTTTCTGTGTTTCGAAATGGGCCCGTTTTTTAGAAATTTTTTGTGCCCCTGCCACTCGCGTTGCAGGGGCCTGCCACCATCCTGTCTGGGCATACTGGGTTTTTTAAAAAATGTACAGACATGTTTGATGGGAAACTATCTGTATATGAAAAAATATACACCCTGTTTTTGACTCCAAATGAAAACCCCCTTAACAAGCTTGGGTAACCCTTTGGGTATAAAAATTTCGCTCCACAAAAAGGCCAAAGGGAAAAATTTTTTGTATGTTTTTCGTTTTTCAAACACTGTGTATTTTATTAAAAGGGAAAAACAAAAAACAGGTTTTAAATTTTCCCCTTCCCTTTTGAATTTTTGCTACAATAAAAAATGTATATATTTTGGTGTTTAAAAAAAAACGGTTTTTTTTTGTAAACACAGCAGCCAAAAAAACCAAAAGTTTTAAATTAAAACCCCTGGTTTTAAAATTTCGCCCCCAAAAAATTGAGGCCCCCACAAATAGTAGCCTTTTGTTGCGTGTTACAATTGCGGTTTTCTACGGGCCCCAAAAAAAAGAGTACAGTTGTAATTAGCCCTTTTCTTGTGAAAATTTGGCTAAACCCAAAAAAAAAATATTTTATTTTTGGGGTTTGAAAAAGGGCGGGTTTTTTTTTGTCAGCACACCCGCAAAAACAACGCTTAAATTTAAAACCCCCCCGGGTGTAAATTGCGCCCAAAGAATTTGTGGCCCCCAAAAACTAGTAAACTTTTTAGGGGTTTTTACAATTGCCCTGTTTTTTTTACGCCAACAACAAAGGAAAATAAAGTTGTAATTAGCCTTTGCTTTTTTTAATTAGGCACAAAAAAATATATTAATTTTGGGTTGAAAAAAAACGGTTTATTTTTTTTCAGCACCCAGCAAAAACAAACCCTTAAATTTAACCCCCTGGATGTAAATTGCGCCAAAGAATTTTAGCCCCCACAAACAGTTGCGTGTTACAATTTTCGTGTTTTCTACGCCCCACAAAAGAGATTTCGTTGTAATTAGCCTTTTGATTGTGAAATTAGGCTACCCAAAAAATATATTTTATTTTTGGGGTTTAAAAAAAAGGTTTAATTTTTTTTCCGACACCAGCCCCAAAAAAACCTTTAATTAAAACCCCTGGATGTAAAATTTCGCCAAAGAAAATTTAGCCCCACAAAATAGTAGTGTGTTAAATTGCGTGGTTTTTTTTACGCCACAAAACAAAAAGTTTTCAGTTTTTTAATTAGCCTTTGGGTTGTGGAATTAGGTTTCCAAAAAAAAAAAATATATATTTTGGCGTTGAAAAAAAATCGGTTTATTTTTGTCAGCACACCCCGCAAAAACCCAAAGCTTAATTAACCCCGGATTTTAAATTTCGGGCCAAAAAATTGAGCCCCACAAATTAAATAGGTGTTTTCAATTTCGTTTTTTTCTACGCCCACACAACAAGGGGATACAGGGTTTTAATTAAACCTTTGCTTGTGAATTGGCTACCAAAAAAAAATATAATATTTGGCCCTTGAAAAAAAGACGGTTTATTTTTGTCCGAAAAACCTGCAAAAAAAACGCTTTAAAAAACCCCTTTTGGGTGTTAAAATTTCGCCAAAAAATTTGGGGGCCCCACAAAAAATTGTAAACGTTTTTACAAAATTTCGTGTTTTCTACGCCATAAAACAAGAGATACAGTTGTAAATTTGCCTTTTCTTTTTGAATTAGGTACCAAAAAAAAAAATTTTTATAAATTTGGCGTTGGAAAAAACGGTTTATTTTTGTCAGGCCCCACCAGCAAAAAAACGCCTTAATTAACCCCCTGGATGTTAAAATTTCGCCCCAAAAAATTGGCCGCACAAAATAGTAGCTTTTTTTTAGGGTGTTACAATTTCGTGTTTTTTTACGCCCCCCAAAAAAGTTTTACAGTTTTTAAATTAAACCCTTTTCTTGTGAAATTTGGCTACCAAAAAAAAATATATATTTGGCGTTGAAAAAAAGCCCGGGTTTTTTTTTTTCGGGACCAGCCAAAAAAACGCTTAATTAAAACCCCTGGTTTTAAATTTCGATTGAATTCAGGGGAGCCCCCAAAAAGAAGTGGTATTTTTTATTGTAAAAAAAAGCTGTTTCTTTAAATGAAAAACAAAAGGAACTGGCTTGATTCCCCCTTGGATATTTAATGTATATGCGCTGCAGTGGGCGACCTGGGTTTCAAAATTCCCAAAACCCCAAAAAAAAAAAGGGAAAAAGAACATTCAGGAAAAAAGTCTTGAGACAAGCTGAGAACCCCCCAGAAATGCTGTATAAAAAACAGTTCTTCAAAAAGCGCTATCACCAGCAGCAGCCCTTCCCCATCAGTACATTTTAGAGGAGGGGGTGAGTCCAGCGGCCGCGTCGGTTTTTATATGTGCGGTGGGCGGGCACAGAATCCCGCCCCGGGCTCTGATTGGCTTAATCTTTCACCTTTTCATGAGGCTTTGGGCCCCTTTTCCTCCCCGAGGGGCTTTTTCCCATGTTAGGCAATGTGCCGCAGCCATTTTTATCAATCAAAAGCACCCCAAATTGTTCACCCGAAGTACCCCCAAAATTCGACTTCGTTCCGAAACCGGGGTTTTCCTGAAATTTAAACGAATTCCAAAATTCCGGTTTAGAATCAATTTTTGAAATCTCTTATTCTGGCGCCAAAATCCGTAAAAAAAGGTTATTTTGGCGCCAAAAATTCCGGGTTTAAAAAAAGTATTTTCATCATCAGTAGCAAGATAACTTTTTACACCAAAAAAAAATTTTTTTTTTGTTTTAGAAAAGGAGTTTGCATCAAAAACTGTTAAAAAAAAAAAAAAAATTTTTGACGCCAAAATCTGTAAAAAAACGTATTTTTAACGAAAAAAATATGAATTTCGCAAAAAACGGGTTTGCGCCAAAGCATGAAAAAAATTTGATTAAAAAGGGACAAAAAAGGATCAAACAGAACCCCTAGGGATGCGATTTGATTTAAAGGAAAAACCTTTGTTACACCCAATAAGGTTTTAACTTGGGTTTTCGGGAGGGTTTTTTATTGAAAAATGCCCGGAAAAAACCCCCGGGGGGAAAAGCGCCAAAAGACGTCCGGCGCTTTTTCATAGACTCCCGTAGTTAAAAAATTTTGCCCGTTCTGGCGGGTTTTTTAAAAGGGTTGCAAAATTCGACCCGTTTTAAAAAACGAGCAGAAAAAAGAAGTCAGAGTAGACAGAGGACGTTTTTTACATTAGAAGTCTATGGGGGATTTTTTTTTTTCAGTCCAGGTTTTTAGAAAAGAAAAACGCTGAAAAAAACGGAAAGTTTTTTGTGCAGTGTAGACTTTGCCCTTTCATTGGTTATTTGGTGTTGTTGATGATATATCCCATATTTGAATTCTTACCTATTGTTGCTTAGACTTGCCTTAACCCACATACCTAATGTAATAGTGTCCTAAACATTTATATTTAGCCTTTATATTAGGACTATGCAGAAAGTCATGATACACTTGGCTGCTCAGTTTTGGTGGAAACTTTGATCATGGTGTTATTTATATTGTAAATTATATTAGATATTCAGTTGGATATGTGATATATTTTTAATTTCTAGTGTATAGTGAATTTATTTTTAAAACTTCCCTGAGGGTCAGCCGTATTTGATAAACACATTTCCTTTGTGTATTGTCTTTTACTGTAGTAGGATATTACTTTCTAGGTGTTTACTCAAAATATAAACAGCAAAGTAACAGTTAAAAAGCGTTCCCCTCCCATGCCTGTTCTCTAGTATATAATCATTGTGGTAGCTCAGTGCAATAGACCACAATGAGCTTAACGTTTGATCGGTAAATTGATAAATTGCTCAGTATGTCCAGCTCTATAGCTCACTACATTCTCCATATTTGTGGTTTCCCACATCTGCAGCAGTCATGCAACCTCAAAACTAACTCTAGAGTAGCGGGTAATTTAATGAATCATTTAGCCTATTATTTAACTTTTTCCAATATCCATCACTGAGTCCATTCATTGCTACACATGATGTCTTTTTTAAACATAAAAAAATATCAAAATACAAAACATATCAATAAACAACCGCAGATGGAGAAGAAGGTTTTCATGGTGTTTTTTACAGTATAAAGTCCAGCTGCAGAGCAGATCACATTTCACTATAGCTAAAGGCATTATGTTTCATAGTAGTTGATATAGTTTTTGGAGTACAATGTTAGGTTTAATCTTACTAAATTAATTTAATTCCCTGCTCTGCTTCAAAATTTCATATGCCAAAGAATGAGCTTCCAAACTGATTTTTTTGCCAAATTCTATAAATACTACATATAAATTCAATTTAATAAAATGATCTGCATGGTTATTTCAAATGCTGCTGACTATTAGGATCAGCTCCTAATTTTGACAAACACACAAATACACCAATGCCAATTTTATAAGAAGTAAATTAACCTCTCAATATGTATTTGGTGTATGGGAGTAAGCTGGGGCACTTAGGGAAAAGCGACACAAATGTATACCAACTTGGATTTTGATCTCTGTGCAGTGTTCTAAGCTTTGTAATGTTTTACTTCATTATTTTAATATTTTTCCTTTTTTTATTCTTTTTTTCTTTAAAGGGGTTGTCCGGGACTTATAGAAGCTTGTTTGTCCACCGGGGTGAATTTAGTAAAGGAAAAAAAGAAGTATAATCACCTCCGTGACACTCCCATTCTGTCAAGTTGGCCGGCCTGTACATCGCGGCTGCACAGTGCACGTCCGTCATTCACGTGTTATGTGCAGCTAATCATAGGCCAGAGCAGTCATGTGCACAAAATGTTGTGGCCTGCGATTGTCTGCACATACCACGTGAACGATGGATGTTCAATGAGGTGAGTAGGAGCGTCACGGAGGTGAGTAGACTTCTTTATTTCTAAACATACCCCAGCGGATCAATGAGCTTTTGTAAGTTGTCAGAAAAAGAGAGGCAGTGTACAAGAGTCATGTGAAATATGTGCAGTCATGTACAGTACCTGTAGAATGGGCCCCACAAATCAACTCCACTGGTGGGATTCAAGAATCAATTTCACTAGTGGGCCTCAGGCACCCCAGTCCGACCCTGAGTAATGCACAATAGTTATGTCTATCTTCATTTGAATGGAAGCTCAAAATAACAACACTGATACCTCACCAAGAAATTTGATACCAGTGCCCCTACATCAGGTGGAGAACAGAAGGCCATTACATGAGGGATTGCATCTTTGTCTGATTATACAGCCAATGTAGAATCATGAGGCATGATATACCTTGATCTGGGAAGTCTTTTGTAGACTCTCTGTTAATCTTTATGACTATGAACAAGTTATAGCATATTTGAATAAATATGGCAGTTTTTGCTTCCAGGATACTCATTGGAAGAATATTTAAAGAGATTACCGACTATTGTTATGAATTTATACTTATATATACTTATATGGAGGCATAACTTGTACCTTTGAATGCCACATTTTTCTTCTATTCAGGAAAAAATAACTAAAAATATCTGAAAACAAATAACTAGAGATGGGCGAATTGATTTTAACGAAGTGGAATTCGTTTAGAATTTCAGGAAAACTTCGGTTCTGAACGAAGTCGAAGTTTGGGGTACTTCGGGTTAACGAAGTGTGCTTTTGATTGATAAAATGGCTGCGAGCACATGGCGTTGCATGGGGCAAAGCACTCTGGGAGGAAGAAGGGCATAGCCTGCATGACATGTGCAGAGATCAAGCCAATCAGAGACCGGCGGGATTCTGTGACGTCACCGCACTATATAAGTCCGGGCGCGAAGCTGGGAGCTCACACTCTTCTCACTGTACTGATCAGGGAAGATATACAGCGATTTTTGTGGGGTGTCTCAGCTTGTCTCAGAGACTGCTTTTCTTAATGTTCTATTTCTGATTTTTTGGGGTATTGGATCTGAAGTCCAGTGTGCGTCCACTGCTGCTGCATATACATTTTAAGGCTATCTGCTCACAGCACATTGAATATCCAAAGGGGATCAAACCAGTTCCTGTTGTATTCATTTAAAGAAACAGCGTTTTTACAATACAAATACCACTTCATTTTTGGCTGCTCAATTCTTTTGCGCAATTTGCATCCAGGGGTTAATTAAGCGTTGTTTTTCTGCTGTGGTGATTCCAAGAAACCGTCTTTTTCACCGCCAAAAAATACAATTTTCCTGTAGCCTAATTCACAAGCGAAGGTTAATTACAAATTTTTCTGTTGTTGTGTAGCGTAGAAAACACGCAATTGTAACACGCTACAAAGCTAGTAGTTTGTGACTGCTCAATTCTTTTGCGCAATTTAAATCCAGGGCTTAATTAAGCGTTGTTCTGCTGCTGTGGTGACTCCAAGAAACCATCTTTTTCACCACCAAAAATTACAATTTTCCTGTACCATAATTCATAAGCGAAGGTTAATTACAATTTTTTCTCTTGTTGTGTAGCGTAGAAAACACGCAATTGTAACACGCTCCAAAGCTCGAAGTTTGTGACTGCTCAATTCTATTGCGCATTTTACATCCAGGGGTTAATTAAGCGTTGTTTTTCTGCTGTGGTGACTCCAAGAAACCGTCTTTTTCACCGCCAAAAAATAAATTTTCCTGTAGCATAATTCACAAGCGAAGGTTAATTACAATTTTTCTCTTGTCGTGTAGTGTAGAAAACACGCAATTATAACACGCTACAAAGCTAGTAGTTTGTGGCTGCTCAATTCTTTAGCGCAATTTACTTCCAGGGGTTAATTAAGCATTGTTCTGCTGCTGTGGTGACTTCAAGAAAGCGTCTTTTTCACCGCCAAATATTACAATTTTCCTCTACCATAATTCACAAGCGAAGGTTAATTACAATTTTTTCTCTTGTTGTGTAGCGTAGAAAACACGCAATTGTAACACGCTACAAAGCTGTAGCTTGGGGCTGCTCAATTTTTTTTGCGCAATTTACATCCAGGGGTTAATTAAGCGTTGTTTGCTGCTGTGGTGACTCCAAGAAACCGTCTTTTTACCGCCAAAAATACAATTTTCCTGTAGCATAATTCACAAGCGAAGGTTAATTACAATTTTTTTCTCTTGTTGTGTACGTAGAAAACACGCAATTGTAACACGCTACAAAGTTAGTAGTTTGTGACTGCTCAATTCTTTGCGAAATTTTTACATTCGGGGGTTAATTAAGCGTTATTTTCTGCTGTGGTGACCCAAGAAACCGTCTTTTTCACCGCCAAAAATACAATTTTCCTGTAGCATAAATTCACAAGCGAGGTTAATTAAAATTTTTTTTCTCTTGTTATTTTAAGCGTAGAAAACACGCAATTGTAAACCGCTACAAAGTATTAGTTGTGGCTGCTCTATTCTTTTGCGCAATTTACATCCAGGGTTAATTAAGGTTGTTTTTCTGTGAGTGACAAAAATAAACCGTCTTTTTCACTGCCAAAAAATTACAATTTTCCTGTACCATAATTCACAAGAAAAGGGTTTAATTTACAATTTTTTCTCTTGTTGTGTGCGTAGAAAACACGCAATTGTAACATGCTACAAAGTATTAGTTTGTGGCCTGCTCAATTCTTTTGGGTAATTTACATCCAGGGGGTTAATAAGCGTTGTTTTGCTGCTGTGGTGACTCCAAGAAACCGTCTTTTTCACCCCCCAAAAATTAAAATTTTTCCTGTACCATTAATTCACAAGGGGAAGGTTAATTACAATTTTTTCTCTTGTTGTGTAGCGTAGAAAACACGCAATTGTAACACGCTACAAGCAAGAAAGTTTGTGGCTGCTCATTCTTTTGCGCAATTTACTTTCAGGGGTTAATTAAGCGTTGTTGCTGCTGGGTGACCCAAAAGAAACCGTTTTTACGCCAAAAAATCAATTTTCCTGTACCTTTAATTCACAAGAAAAAGGGTTAAATTTAAACAATTTTTTCTCTTGTTGTGTAGCGTAGAAAACACGCAATTGTAACAGCTACAAAGCTAGTAGTTTGTGGCTGCTCAATTTTTTTTGCGCAATTTAAAATTCAGGGTTAATTAAGCGTTGTTTCTGCTGCTGTGGTGATCCAAGAAAACCGTCTTTTTCACCCCCAAAAATTAAAAATTTTCCTGTACCATAATTCAAAAAGCGAAGGTTAATTACAATTTTTTCTTTGTTGTGTAGCGTAGGAAAACACGAAAATTGTAACACGCTACAAAGTTTAGTAGTTTGTGGGCTGCTCAATTTCTTTTGCGCAAATTACATTCGGGGGTTAATTAAGCGTTGTTCTGTGCTGTGGTGACCCCAAGAAACCGTCTTTTTCCCCCCCAAAAAAATAAAATTTTCCTGTAGCATAATTCACAAGCGAAGGTTAATTAAAAATTTTTCTCTTGTTGTGTAGCGTAGAAAACACGCAATTGTAAACGCTAAAAAATAGTAGTTTGTGACTGCTCAATTTGTTGCGCAATTTACTTTCAGGGGGTTTAAATTTAAAGCATTGTTTTTCTGCTGTGGTGACAAAAATAAAGCGTTTTTTTCACAGCCAAAAAATACAATTTTCCTGTAGCATAATTCACAAGGAAGGTTAATTACAAATTTTTTCTCTTGTTGTGTAGCGTAGCAAACATGCAATTGAAAACACGCTACAAAAGTTAGTAGTTTGTGATGCTCAATTCTTTTGTGCAATTTACATCCAGGGGTTTAAATTTAAGCTTGTTTTTCTGCTGTGTTGAAAAAAAATAAACCATCTTTTTCACCACCAAAAATTACAATTTTCCTGTAAACATTAATTCAAAAGCGAAGGTTAATTCCAATTTTTTCTCTTGTTGTGTAGCGTAGAAACAGCAATTGTAACAGGCTACAAAGTTGCAGTTTGGGGCTGTCAATTTTTTGCGCAATTTCCCATCCGGGGGTTAATTAAGCGCTGTTTTTTCTGCTGGGGTGACAAAAATAAACCGTCTTTTTCACCGCCAAAAAATTACAAATTTTCCTGTAGCATAATTCACAAGCGAAGGTTAATTACAATTTTTTCTCTTGTTGTGTACTTAGAAAACACGCAATTGTAACAGCTACAAAGCTAGTAGCTTGTGGCTGCTCAATTTTTTTAAGCAAACTTAACATCCAGGGGTTAATTAAGCGTTGTTTTTCTGCTGTGGTGAAAAAAAACCCGTCTTTTTCCCCCACCAAAAATTACAATTTTCCTGTACCAAAATTCACAAGCGAAGGTTAATTACAATTTTTTCTCTTGTTGTGTAGCTTTAGAAAACACGCAATTGTAACACGCTACAAGCTAATAGTTGTGGCTGCTCAATTATTTTGCGCAATTACATTCAGGGGTTAATTAAGTGTTTGTTTGCTGCTGTGGTGACTCCAAGAAACCGTCTTTTTCACCGCCAAAAAATACAATTTTCTGTAGCATAATTCACAAGCGAAGGTTAATTAAAATTTTTCTATTGTTGTGTAGCGTAGAAAACACGCAATTGTAACACGTTTACAAAGCATTAGTTTGTGACGCTTCAATTCTATTGCGAAAATTTACATCCAGGGGTAATTTAACGTTGTTTTTCTGCTGTGGTGACCCCAAAGGGAAAAACCGTTTTTTCACCGCCAAAAAATACAATTTTCCTGTACCTAATTCACAAGCGAACAGGTTTTTTCCAATTTTTTCTCTTGTTGTGTAGCGTACAAAACACGCAATTGTAACACGCTACAAAGCTAGCAGTTTGTGGCTGCTCAATTCTTTTGCACAATTCACATCCAGGGGTTAATTAAGAGCTGTTTTTCTGCTGTGGTGACAAAAATAAACCGTCTTTTTCACAGCCAAAAAATTACAATTTTCCTGTAGCATAATTCACAAGCGAAGGTTAATTACAATTTTTTCTTTGTTGTGTAGCGTAGAAAACACGCAATTGTAACACGCTACAAAGCTGTAGCTTGTGGCTGCTCAATTTTTTTTAAGCAATTTACTCCAGGGGTTAATAAGCGTTGTTTTTCTGTTTGTGGTGACAAAAAATAAACCGTTTTTTTTTCAGCGCCAAAAATTAAAATTTTCCTGTAGCATGATTCACAAGCGAAGGTTAATTACAATTTTTTCTCTTGTTGTGGAGCGTAGAAAACATGCCATTGTAACACGCTACAAAACTAGTAGTTTGTGGCTGCTCAATTCTTTTGCACAATTTACATCCAGGGGTTAATTAAGCATTGTTTTTCTGCTGTGGTGAAAAAAATAATCCGTCTTTTTTTCACCCCCAAAAATTACAATTTTCCTGTAGCATAATTCACAAGCGAAGGTTAATTACAATTTTTTCCCCTTGTTGTGTAGCGTAGAAAACACGCAATTGAAACACGATACAAAGCTAGTAGCTTGTGGCTGCTCAATTCTTTTGCGCAATTTACATCCAGGGGTTAATTAAGCGTTGTTTTTTGTCCTGTGGTGACAAAAATAAACCGTTTTTTTTCACCACCAAAATACAATTTTCCTGTGGGCATAAATTCACAAGCGACGGTTAATTACAATTTTTTCTCTTATTGTGTAGCGTAGAAAACACGCAATTGTAACACGCTACAAAGCTAGTAGTTTGTGGCTGCTCAATTCTTTTGCGCAGTTTACATTCAGGGGTTAATTAAGCGTTGTTCTGCAGCTGTGGTGACTCCAGAAACCGTCTTTTTCACCCCCAAAAAATCCCAATTTTCCTGTGCATAATTCACAAGCGAAGGTTAATTAAAATTTTTTCTATTGTTGTTGTAGCGTAGAAAAACACGCATTTGTAAACGCTAAAAGCTATAGTTTGTGACTGCTCAATTCTTTTGCGCCAATTTACATCCAGGGTTAATTAAGTGTTGTTTTTCTGCTGTGGTGACTCCAAGAAACGTCCTTTTTCACCGCCAAAAATAAAATTTTCCTGTAGCATAATTCACAAGCGAAGGTTAATTTTACAATTTTTGCTCTTGTTGTGTAGCGTGAGAAAAACACGCAATTGTAACAGCTACAAAGTTTGTAGCTTGTGGGCTGCTCAATTCTTTTAAGCAATTTACATCCAGGGGTTAATTTTACATGTTTTCTGCTGTGGTGACAAAAAAAAAACCCGTCTTTTTCACCACCAAAAATTACAATTTTCCTGTAGCATAATTCACAGCAAAGGGTTTTAATTACAATTTTTTCTCTTGTTGTGTAGCGTGGGAAAACACGCAATTGTAAACATGCTACAAAAGCTAGTAGTTTGTGGCTGCTCAATTCTTTTGCGCAATTTAACATTCAGGGGTTAATTAAGCGTTGTTCTGCTGCTGTGGTGACTCCAAGAAAACCATCTTTTTAAACCCCCAAAAAAATAAAATTTTCCTGTTAGCAAAAATTCACAAGCGAAGGTTTAAATTTAAAAAATTTTTCTATTGTTTTTGTAGCTTTAGAAAACACGCATTGTAACACGCTACAAAGCTAGTGTTTGTGACTGCTCAATTCTTTGCGCATTTACATCCAGGGGTTAATTAAGTGTTGTTTTTCTGTGTGGTGACTCCAAGAACCGTCTTTTTTCACCGCCAAAAAATAAAATTTTTCCTGTAGCATAATTCACAAGCGAAGGTTAATTACAATTTTTGCTCTTGTTGTGTAGCGTAGAAAACACGCAATTGTAACACGCTACAAAGCTAGTAGCTTGTGGCTGCTCAATTCTTTTAAGCAATTTACATACAGGGGTTAATTAAGCATTGTTTTCTGCTGTGGTGACAAAAATAAACCGTCTTTTTCACCACCAAAAATTACAATTTTCCTGTAGCATAATTCACAAGCGAAGGTTAATTACAATTTTTTCTCTTGTTGTGTAGCGTAGAAAACACGCAATTGTAACACGATAAAAAAGCTAGTATTTTGTGGCTGCTCAATTCTTTTGCGCAATTTACATCCAGGGGTTAATTAAGCGTTGTTTTTCTGCTGTGGTGACTCCAAGAAACCGTCTTTTTCACCGCCAAAAAATACAATTTTCCTGTAGCATAATTCACAAGCGAAGGTTAATTACTAGTGTTGAGCGATTACGTTGGCTATCGACATCGGGCGATAGTCGATAGTCGGCCACCATCGATAAGGTTTTTCGATAGTGAGCAGTCGATTATGAGCGATGGCCATTAAAGTCTATGGGAGAGCAACAACACCTTCATTCTTACACCCAAACAGGGCTGGAGAAGCTGGAATTAACATCCACAACAGTCAAATGGATACGTGCTACATCCTAGGCAACACACTTAGGTTATAAAAGCCACAGAGAAAAAACACACACCATTCACTAACCCTGTCTTGTACCACAGCATGACCCTTAAACCTGCATCACCCACAAATTAAAAAGTGCCAGAACGCAGTATGATTTAAACCATCATCTTTCTTGAACTCGACATTGAATATCCCTGTCCTGGAACGCAGCATGAGCCCCAAACCTGCATGACCCCCAGATTTAAAAGTGCCAGAAAAATGAGTCTTTCAACCACCATTTTAGTTTCATTGGACATTGACAATACCTGTCCTGGGCCACAGCATGAGCCCCAACCTGCATGACCCCCACATTTAAAAAGTGCTGGAAAAAGGAGTCTTTCAACCACCATTTTAGTTTCACTGGACATTGACTATACCTGTCCTGGGCCACAACATGAGCCCCAACCTGCATGACCCCCACATTTAAAAAGTGCCGGAAAAAGGAGTCTTTCAACCACCATTTTAGTTTCACTGGACATTGACTATACCTGTCCTGGGCCACAGCATGAGCCCCAAACCTGCATAACCCCCAGATTTAAAAAGTGCCGGAAAAAGGAGTCTTTCAACCACCATTTTAGTTTCACTGGACATTGAATATACCTGTCCTGGGCCACAGCATGAGCCCCAAACCTGCATGACCCCCAGATTTAAAAAGTGCCGGAAAAAGGAGTCTTTCAACCACCATTTTAGTTTCACTGGACATTGACTATACCTGTCCTGGGCCACAGCATGAGCCCCAAACCTGCATGACCCCCACATTTAAAAAGTGCCGGAAAAAGGAGTCTTTCAACCACCATTTTAGTTTCACTGGACATTGACTATACCTGTCCTGGGCCACAGCATGACCCAGGGCCGGAGTTACAGTGGGTGCGGTGAGAGCCCAGGCTGGCGTCCGTCATCTATTAACACGCAGGTTAAAATGCCCTGATGACGCAGCAACGAAAACTGTCGTGCTGAAGCAGAGTGCGGAAGCGAAAGTGTGAGAACTCCAGCCTTCCTCAGTACACAGTCAATACCTGGGTAGCGCTTGCCCCTCCGTATGAGTGTGGACCAATTGAGCTTCACTTGGAAATACTGGTGGTTAACGCTCCTGTTACACCCATGTGCCCTTTATCTTGGCATTCTTTTTCTCATTTTACTCAACGTGCTGGAGGAAATGGTCTTTGTACTTTGTTCTCTGTCCGTGCTCCATACTCCATGTCCTCTGAATAACCTAAATCTGGTCAAGTTTTCCTGTACCTCCCTTGTACAATTCAGAGGAATTTTTTTAACAGCTATTTTGTACATGCAAGTTTTTTAGTAATTTAATTCTAGAAAACACATTTTTAAAATCGGATGGAATCCCACCATGTCTTTGTTTCTCTTTTTTAATTGTATTAAATTATTATTATTATTATTATTATTATTATTATTATTATTTATTTTATAGCGCCATTAATTCCATGGCGCTGTACATTCAGGGGGTTACATACATAACATAAGTCAAACATTTACAGTAGTGACAATCTCTGACTAACAACAGGTACAGAGGGAGAGAGGACCCTGCCCGCGAAGGTTTACAATCTACAACGAAGGGGGAAAGAGACAGAAGGTCGGGGCAGACCTGTTCATGGGGTGAAGTGGCAGTGGTGGTATTCTAGGTCAAGGAATCCGGGAAGGAGGTGGGTTTCAGATTGTTTTTAAAGCTGGTAAAGTTGGGGAAGTCTGGGGTGTTGGGAGCAATTTCCGAGTATGGGGGAGGAAAGAAGAAATTTTGGGGAGCGGTTGTTGAGGAGGAAACAAGAGGAGAGGGAGAAGAAGGTTTGAGGAGCGGATTTGCGTGAGGGTGAGTATCTGGGTTTAGAGAAAGATTTAGGGGGGAGAGGTTATGGAGAGCCTTTGAGGTCAGGGTCAGAAACTTGAAATTATGCGCGGGGAAATGGGAACCCAGTGTTGGGAATTGGAGGGGGGGAAGGAGAGGAGTAGCGAGGAGAGAGATGGATAAGGGGGGCAGCGATTGAGAAGGATTGGAGGGGGCGGGAGGTGCTAGCTGGGAGGCCCAACAGAGAAGGATGTTGCGTAGTCGGGGGGGAGATGACAAGGGGCATGGCCCGTTTTTTGTTGACAGGGTTTGGGAAAAGAGCGGATGCGGGAGATGTTTTTAGGGGGAGGCGGCGGGTTTGAGGTGGGGGTTTTGGATGGGGGTTTTGAAGGAAAGGGCAGAGTCGAGTGTTATCCCAAGGCAGGGACTTGGGCCCCGGTGGGGAGTGTAGACCATTGACTAGAAGGACATCATGGAGGGATTTTGTGGGCGGGGAAAGGATAATGAATTAGTTTTCTCTACTTAAGTTTTAGAAGATGGGAGGAGAAGAAGGAGGATAGGGGATGATGGGCATTTGGGGATCCCGGGAGGTAGAGAGGAATATCGGGACCGGAGTGTGGTTGGGTGTTCACATACAGTGGTTGGAACCATGTGATTAGGGCTGCCCCAGCCCAAAGTGTAATAGAGAAGAGTAGTCCCCCAGGACCCCCCCTGGGGGACCCCAAGGAGAGGGGCGGGGGGGGAGGGGGTGCGAGAGTGGAGACACAAATTTCCCCATCAGTGAGGTAGGGGGAGATCCAAGAAAGGGCTGGCCCCGGTGATCTGGGGGGGGAGAGGATTTTTTTTGAGGAGTGGGGTGTCGACAGTGTCAAAGGGCGAGGACAGGTTTAAGGGGAAAAGGTAGATAGTGACGTGAGGCTTTTGGGGTTTAAATGGGTCATTGTGATTTTTGGTTGGGGCGGTTTTGTAGAGTGATGGGATGGGAAAACCAGTTGGGAGTGGGTTCAAAAAGAGAGTTGGAGGAAAGGGGGAAAGGACATTTAAAGGTAGACATGTTGTTCCAGGATTTTTGAAGCAAAGGGAAGCAGTGAGAGGGGGCGATAGTTGGAAGAGAGGGGGGGTCAGAAAGGTTCTTCAAAATGGTTGTGGGGGTGGCATGCTTAAAGGTGGGGACGATGCCGAGGTTAGTGATAGGTTGAAGAGAGGGTGGGGGGGGTATAACGGGGCGGGTTGGGAGAGGTGGGTTGGGAGGGGTAAAAGGTTAAGGTAGTGAGGTTGGATTTGGAGAGTAGAGAGGGAGCATGTTTAATTACGGGGGAAGAAAATTTAAAGGGGGGAAGTGCAAGGGGGTGGCTGTGGGAACTGTGGGGGTAGAGCGGTGGCTGGGGATGTGCCGGCATGGGTGGGGGTGGGGGGACGGGGAGTGATGCTTTCTCTGATTAGGTGGCCCCTTGTTTAGAAATGGGTGCAAAGTAAACCGCTAAAAGGAGGGTTGGGGGGGAGGGCGGTGGACGGAGAAGCGAGTTGAAGGTTTTGAATATTTTCTGGGGTTTTGGGACAGGGGGGATATGACAGTGGAGAAGTAATCCCGTTTGGGTGGGCCAGTGCAGACTTAAAAAGTGTGTAGTATAGTTTGTACGGGTGAAGTCGGTGGTGGAGGGGTTTTTTCGTGGGGTTCGGGAATTCTGGAAGCCGCCCCAGTGTTTGGGAAAAGTCTGTGTGCAAGGGGGTTTTGTTTGTTTTGTGGGGTTTGTTGGTGTTGAAGGGGGCGACCAAGTCAAGAGTGGAGGTATTGTTTTAAAAAGCGGTGGTGTGTTGGGTCATCAACGGGATTGGTAAGGAGTACAAGAGAGTCCGAGGGGCGGGGTTATTTTTGAAGGTTCCCGCGGGGGTTATTGGTGTGAGACAGGAGGGGCAGGGGGGGGTGGAGATGGTGGGAAGGTAAGCGGTTGTGGTCAGATATAGGGGGTGGAGGTTAGGAAGTCGATAGGGGACAGGGGGTGAGGACGAGGTCCCCAGTGTGTCAATTTTTTTTGGTGGCCCAGAGGTCCATTGGGGGAAAGGCCAAAGGAAGAGGGGAAACGAGAGGAGTTTTTTGGCAGGGAGTGGGGGGTGTCATGGGGGGGGAAAGTCTCCCCTTTTGATTGTTTGGGGGATCAGTGGGAAAAAAAGTGGGAAGCCAGGAGGCGGTGATCAAGGAAGGTGGTGGCAGGGCCCCGGGGGCGGTGACGATGCCCTTGGAATTGGAGGGGGGGTAGATGGGACAGAGGGACCTCAAAGGGGGGGAGGTTTAGGGGAAAAGGGAATGGGGGAATGGGGGGGAAGGAACAGGTGTTGACAGTAAAGGCCAAAACTCCACCTGCTTGTTGCCCGGGGGGGGGGTGGGTAAAAGGGGGCCCCAAGGAGAGAAGCCGGGGAGACTGTGTCCCAGGGGGTCAGCCGGTTTTTGCAGACCCAAAAAAGGATAAGTTATGATATAAAGAGGTCATGGGTTGTCTCAATAAAGGGATTTATAGCTTGTTAAAGCTTGCAAAAAAAAAGTCATTTTTCAATATGTGTCCATTAACAGTGTTTCCCACCTATTCCTGTTTCTGACAGCACATTACCCCTTGAGCCCGTCTTGACCTTTTTGGGAAGAAACAAAAGTCTGTTAGAAAAACTTTTTTAAATAGGACCTTTGTAAAACTGCTGTTACAGCAAAAACCTCCCCAAAAATTCAAAGCTACCCTTGGCCACTTTGGAAATTTGAAAAAAAGTCTGTTGAAAAAAAAAATTTTTTATAATAGGACCTGTAGTATAGCTGCATTCACAGCAAATCCCCCAAAAATTCAAAACGACCCCTGAGCCCCTTTTGACAATTTGAAGAAAAAAAAAGTTATTTGAAAAAAACATTTTTTAGAAAAGGACCTGTAGTATTCTCCATTTCAAAGCATGACCCAAAAAAATTTTAAAAAATTTCTTTCAGCCATGTTAAAAATTTGAAAAGGGAAAAGCCAATTAAAACCCATTTTTGTTCCAAAGGACCAGATTATTGTGTTTGTCACAAAATGACCCCAAAAAATTATAAAAAATGTTCACAGCCCTGTTAAAAATTGGGGAGGAACATGACCCCAAAACCCTTGACAATGTGAAAATTCTAAAAATGAAGTGGGTTTAAATGGAAAGGGTTTTTTGCATAAAACCTTGGTGTCTTTAGTCCCCTCACAGCAAAACCAAAAAAAAATGAATTTTGGGGAATTGAGAAAAAAAAATTGCAGTAAGAAATGATCATTTTAAAAAAAAGTTTTTCAAAGGGGAACATTTTGTTTGGAGGGGAAATGTAAAATAGACCACAATAATGGGTTGACCTGGAAATTTTGGGGCCACAAAAAACCCTCAGGGGGATCCATGCCTGATTCGTCTTGATAAAAAGTCAAACGATCCAAATTTATTGGGGGAAAGGGATGCGGTTTGTCTGTAAGGGGACCCCCTCCGGCTGTGCTAAGGGTCCGATAAGATTGGGACGCGGGCCCTGCGGGGAAGGACAACATCTAGGGCGTGGGAGCCAGCTGGGGCCTTTCGCCCATTTTGGGATACCCCAGAAGTCAAAGGGGGGCCCGGAAAACAAAATTACAAAAACATGGGTTTTGAGAGGGCAATAGTCGTGCACCATGATTTTTTAAAGCGGTTTTGGGGTGTTGTATCTGTGGCCTGCATTGAAAGCGTTGGTGAGGTGGTAAATAAAGGGGGCCGGGTCACCCATTAGGCTTCTGCCACCCCTTCCTGGGTGCTTTTCCCCGCTGGGCCCCTAAAGGACTTGGCACTTACTGCTGTCACGTCGCTGGGGTTTTTCCCCCGTGACATTTTAAGAACGTGAAGCCCGACCAAAAAAGTGTTCCAGTTGGGTCAATTTAGCAAGGTCCTTTCCCTTTCCCCATTTTTTTCTCCTATTTGGGGGTGGAAGGGAAAATGCCGAGTTTTTTTTTGTAAACCGGGGGGTCCCGGGGGGGGGATTTAAAATTTTAAATGAAGGGGTCTGGGCAACAAAAACTGGGGTGGGGCAAAAAGTAAAAAAAAAAGTATGTGTTATGTTTTTTTTATAAAAACACGGTATTTTTTTCAACCTTTTAATTAACCCGTGGTGGGCTATAGAATTGTGTTTTAAGATTTACGTGGATGCCTTTCGGGCAATGAACAAAACTGGGGGCGCAAAAAGTCAAAAAAAAAACGTATTGTCATGTTTTCGATTTAAAACACGGGATTTTTTGCACCTTTCAATTCACCTTTTGGGGGACTAAAGAATTGCTGTTTTAAGTTTAGTTGGGGTTGCTGCGTCAATAAAAAAGCTGGGGGCGCAAAAGTCAAAAAAAACGTATTTGTTATGTTTTTTTGATAATTAAAACCGGGATTTTTTGCCCTTTCAATTACCTGTGGTGACTATTTGAATTGCTGTTTTAAGATTTACTTTTGGAAAAGCTGGTCAATGAAACAAAGCTGGGGTGCGCAAAAATCAAAAAAAACTATCGTTATTTTTTCGTAAATACACGGTATTTTTTTTCACCCTTTTAATTCACCTGTGGTGCTATAGAATTCTGTTTTAAGATTTTCGTGATCTGCTTCAATAAACAAACTGGGGGGCGCAAAAGTCAAAAAACACTTCTGTTATTTTTCGTAAATACACGTATTTTTTTGGGACCCTTTTAATTTCCCGGGTGACTTAGAATTGCTTTTTTAAATTTACGTGGATCGCGTCAATGAACAAGGCTGGGTGCGCAAAAGTAAAAAAACATGTATCTGTTATGTTTTCGTATAATACATGGTATTTTTTGCACCTTTCAATTCACCTGTGTTGACTATAGAATTGCTGTTTTAAGATTTACGTGGATGCTGCGTCAATGAACAAAGCTGGGTGCGCAAAAGTCAAAAAACAGGTATCTGTTATGTTTTCGTATGATACACGGTATTTTTGGCAATAAACAACCTGTGCTGACTACAAGATTGCTGGATTGTAATTTAACTGCAAGGTGGATATATCAACACAGGTGGAATTGGTAAAATTGAAAATGAACACCTATCTGAAATGTATACTGATAATAAAAGTGGAGTTTTGCACCTAACAAAGAGACCTGCAGTTACTAGAATATGATGTGAAATCCAATATAAGTTCAGGCTGCCCAATATCCAGGAAATATTTCAATAGCAAACTGTTAATAATAAAGATATTGCAGTGCAATGTCTACACTAAGTCTTGGTGAACTTTATCCATTGTTCTTTATAGATAGAGCTTGTCTGTGTTCGCCCGTGGCCCCCCCCTCCCCGCTCCTCCCGTGACTTTACAGCGGTAGATGCTGCTTTAAATTTCTCTAGCTAACTACATAAAATCTTCAAATCTCTAATCTAACTAAATTGGAAGGATCACAGCTAATAGTAGAGGTTTCTCTGTGCAGAAATAGACTAATTTCGCTGAGCTGTTTGGCCACAGGCAGAGCACACGTCCTATTCCTATGGGACGCTGAGAGACACTAAGGCTGAATAGGAAACGCTGTTCGATGTAATACGAGGTCATGTGATTTTTCCAGCCAATCGCAACCATACACATCCCAGTCATGACCTCGCACACACATCTCACCCTGCTCTATTCTGTAATCTGATTTGCTGGCCGCCAAAATGACAGGAAGCGCAGAAAATGGAGCGATCTTAATAGATGATGCACAGATTTTAACCTTAATTATCGAATGATCTGAAAATTTCGATCACCATAAAAACCTTGCCGATTTCAACTTTGTCGATAAAAATCGCTCAACACTATTAATTACAATTTTTACTCTTGTTGTGTAGCGTAGAAAACACGCAATTCTAACACGCTACAAAGCTAGTAGTTTGTGGCTGCTCAATTCTTTTGCGCAATTTTCATCCAGGGGTTAATTAAGCGTTGTTCTGCTGCTGTGATGACTCCACGAAACCGTCTTTTTCACCTCCAAAAATTACAATTTTCCTGTACCATAATTCACAAGCGAAGGATAATTACAATTTTTTCTCTTGTTGTGTAGCGTAGAAAACATGCAATTGTAACACGCTACAAAGCTAGTAGTTTGTGGCTGCCCAATTCTTTTGCGCAATTTACATCCAGGCGTTAATTAAGCGTTGTTTTTCTGCTGTGGTGACAAAAATAAACCGTCTTTTTCACCGCAAAAAATTACAATTTTCCTGTACTATAATTCACAAGCGAAGTTAATTACAATTTTTTCTCTTGTTGTGTAGCGTAGAAAACACGCAATTGTAATACGCTACAAAGCTAGTAGTTTGTGACTGCTCAATTCTTTTGCGCAATTTACATCCAGGGGTTAATTAAGCGTTGTTTTTCTGCTGTGGTGACTCCAAGAAACCGTCTTTTTCACCGCCAAAAAAAACAATTTTCCTGTAGCATAATTCACAAGCGAAGGTTAATTGCAATTTTTTCTTTGTTGTGTAGCTAGAAAACATGCAATTGTAAAACGTACAAAGTTAGTATTTGTGGCTGCTCAATTCTTTTTGCGAAATTTTTACATCCAGGGTTAATTAACCCGTTGTTTTTCTCTGTGGTGACAAAAAAAAACCGCTTTTTCACCGCCAAAATTAAAATTTTTTTCCTTTTCCAAAAAATTCAAAAGAAAAGGTTAATACAATTTTTTCTTTTGTTGTGTAGCGTAGAAAACACGGAATTGAAAACACGACAAAGAATAGTTTTGGGCTCAATTCTTTTGGGAAAATTTACTCCAGGGTTTAAATTAAGCGTTGTTTTTTCTGGGGTGCCCAAAAAAAAACCTCTTTTTTAACACCAAAAAATTAAAAATTTCCCTTACCATAATTCACAAGCAAAGGTTAATTAAAATTTTTCTCTTTTGTGTAGTGTAAAAAACCCACCAATTGTAACACGAAACAAGGGTATTTTTTGGTCTAAATTTTTTTGGAATTTAAAACCAGGGATTAATTAAGGTTGTTCTTTGCTGTGGGACCCCAAAGAAACCATTTTTTTCACCGCCAAAAATTAAAATTTTCCCGTACCAAAATTTTCAAAAACAAAGGGTTAATTACAATTTTTTTTTTTTATATACGTAGAAAACACGCAATGTAACAGCACAAACAGTATTTGTGGCTGCCAATTCTTTTGCGAAATTTTTCACCGGGGGTTAATTAACCCGTTGTTTTTCTGCTGGGGTGAAAAAATAAACCGTCTTTCCCCCACCCCCAAAAATTTTACAATTTTCCTGTACATAATTCACAAGCGAAGGTTAATTTTCAATTTTTTTTCCTTTAATTTTTTTGCGCAATTTACATCCGGGGGTTTAAATTTAAGTTTGTTTTTCTGCTGAGGTGACAAAATAAACCGTCTTTTCTCACCCCCAAAAAATTCAATTTCCTGTAGCATAATTCACAACAAAGGGTTAAATTTAAAATTTTTTCTTTTGTTGTGTAGCGAGAAAAAACGAAATTTGTAATACGTAAAAAGGCAGTGTTTTTGATGCTAATTTTTTTTGCGAAATTTACACCCGGGGGTTAATTTAAGGGTTTGTTTTTCTCTGTGGTGACCCCAAAAAAACCGTCTTTTTCACCCCCAAAAAAAAAAATTTTCCTTAGCAAAATTCACAACAAAGTTAATTAAAATTTTTTTTTGTTGTGTAGCGTAAAAAACTGAAAATGTAAACAACAAAGTTATATTTTGGGGCTGCTCAATTCTTTTGGAAATTTTACACCCGGGGGTTTAAATTAAGCGTTTTTTTTTCTGCTGCGTGACAAAAATAAACCGTTTTTTTCACCCCCAAAAAATTTTAAAATTTTCCTGTACCATAATTCACAAGCGAAGGTTAAATTACAATTTTTTCTCTTGTTTTTTACTAGGAAAAACCAAATTTGAAAAACCCGCACAAAGCTGTAGTTTGTGACGCTCAATTTTTTTTGGGCAATTTACATCCGGGGGGTTTAAATTAAGCGTTGTTCTGCTGGGTGACTACAAAAAACCGTCTTTTCACCCCCAAAAAAATAAAATTTTTTCCTGTAGCAAATTTCACAGCGAAAGGTTAATTTCAATTTTTTATCTTGTTGTGAGGGGTGAAACACGAAATTGTAAACCTACAAAGCTAGTGTTTGTGGTTGCTAAATTTCTTTTGCGCAATTTACACCCAGGGGTTAATTAAGCGTTGTTTTCTGCTTGGTGACTTAAAAAAACCGTCTTTTTCATCCCAAAAAATTTACAATTTTCCTTTACCAAATTCACAAGCGGGTTAATTAAAATTTTTTCTCTTGTTGTGTAGGTAAAAACACGCAATTGTAACACGCACAAAGTAGTATTTGGGGCTGCTCAATTCTTTTGTGCAATTTACACCCCGGGGGTTAATTAAGCTTTTTTTTTTCTGCTGATAAAAAAATAAAACCGTCTTTTTCAACACCAAAAATTACTTTTTTTCCTGTAGCATAATTCACAAGCGAAGGTTATTACAATTTTTTTCTTGTTGTGTAGAGTAGAAAACACGCAATTGTAAAAACGCTTCAAAGCTAGTAGTTTGGACTTCCAAATTATTTTGCGCAATTTAATCCAGGGTTAATTTAAGCGTTTTTCGCTGCCGGGGGTGACTCCAAAAACCCGTCTTTTTCACTGACAAAAATTAAAATTTTTAATGTACCTTTAATCAAAAGTGAAGGTTAATTAAAATTTTTTTTCTCTTGTTGTGTAGCTAGAAAAACGCAATTGTAACCCCACAAAGCTAGTAGTTTGTGGCTGCTAAATTTCTTTTGCGCAATTTAAAAATCCGGGGTTTAAATTTAAGCGTTTTTTTTCTGCTTGGTGAAAAATAAAACCCGACTTTTCACCGCCAAAAATTTAATTTTTCCTGACTAAAATTCACAACAAGGTTAATTACAATTTTTTCTCTTGTTTTAGCGTAAAAAACAGGGCCTTGAAACACGTACAAAGCTCGTATTTTGTGGTTGCTCAATTGTTGGCGTTTTTACATCCGGGTTTAATTAAGCGTTTTCTCGTTGTACTCAGAAAAAAGAAACTTTGTTTTTCACCGCAAGAAGAAATTATGTTGCATAATTTTATCCGAAGTTAAATTTAAGCCTTTTTTTGTGTTTTTATGTTAATAAAATACAAAGATTTTTTTAAAGGGCACTACAAGTAAATTTTTTCCTGCCCTTTTGTGGACGAAATTTTTAAACCAAGGGGGTTTCCCCAAGCTTTTTAGGGGGTTCTTTGAGTCAAAACGGGTTTTATTTATCATTACAGAAACTTCTCAAACGTGTTTGTACATTTTAGAACAAACATATTCGACAGAGAGGGGAATCTTCACCTGCGAGTGGCAGAGACCAAAAATCCAGGCCCGGGTCGCAGCACGAAAGGGGGATCGCAGCAGGGGCACTCGGTAGCCCAATTCCCGCTGCATCTAGGGGCCATGTGTTTGTTCAGCAACCCAAGGGTTTTGATTGGTTGACTAGGTCATCCACTTCCTCCCATATGAGATCGACAACCCCAGCCAAGAGTCGGGGGGGGAACGTCGACACAACCCTTTAGTTGGCATGGCCCCGGGAGGGGTCAGGGGCCCTACCGTCCAAACCCGCCTCTGTCCCATCCGCCTCACCCAAGATCTACGCTGGTCTGGGTCAGCGCCCAAAATTTACGGGGATAACAATTTGGGGAGGCATCAGCAGCTATTTGGGCAGCGAAGAAAATGGGGCCAATATCCCCTGCTTCTTGCAGTAGGCTGTAAGTATGATTTGAGAGTGGCATGGGAGGCTTTTGTGGGGGGTCGCCTCTGCTACCAAGACCATGATGAGGACAGAGTGACGATGAAACACAAAAAATGATATTAGCCGCCCCGCACTTGGAGCCGGGTGGGGGAAAGGGCTTATCATGTCAAAGAAAGGGGGGGGCCAGCTTCCCGTCGGCAGGGGCCCAACCCCGCAAGGGTCGGTGGCCGTGAGCAAAATTTAAGCATGTGAGGTGGGGGAGCCAAGGGGCCCCACGGGGAAAAAAAACACCTTCGCAGGTCCAAAAAGTAGGGGCACGGGGGCTCGCGGGGGCAGTGGCGCAGTAGTCACTCAGTGCGGAGCTTTGGGGGTAAAATCCGATACCGGGGGGTGGGGCGATCTTGCTAAGAACCGGAGGACCGAATTTATATGAAAAATCTGTGGGCAGAAAGTGAAGCGTGGCCAGGGAGCTAATGTTGGCACCACCCCCCTCGTCAACACATGCGCGTCCCCATGGGGGCCCCTGGGAAAACGTGGCTCAGATGTGGTGTCCCCCCTGCCGCCGCAGCAACGCACAGGCCCGTGGCACGATGCCATTGAGCCAGTCAAGGCCCACCACCTTGCAAAGGTGCTTTTTCTTTTGCATATCCCCCACCAGATGCCCCTGCCCTCGCTATCATGGCCCAGCAGTCGTTCCGAGGCGTTTGAAAAAGAAAAACAGTATGCGTCCAACCATCCAAAAGGTGCAGAAGGACCGTACTCCTGTCCAAGTTGTGGTGCTGCAGCCCTTCGTTTTCCCAAATGGGGGACTCTGCACCATTCAGAGAACTAATGCTTGTGCCGAGCCGAGATGGAGAGTTCCAAGCCGTAATTTTATTTTCCAAAAAGGCAGTACCCGCACTTATAAAAATGTAAACAGAAGGGGGCCAGTCCTTGGCTTACTTTTTTTTTCCAAGGTGCAGGGACCGGGGACGTCTGGAGCGTAACTACGGTCAGGGCCAGTACAGCCCTTTAGGCCCCTGGGGAAAAGTGCTTCGCCCAGGCCACCAACAACTTGACGGGAGACGCCGCTTTCTCCGCCACGTTGTCAAACGCGCTCCGCGCCAATGTCCGCCCCTCCCCCTCCACCACCACCACCTCTCACCCCCAAGTACTGCTCCTCATCCCACATTGTAGGGCACAGCGGTGTTACGCAGTTCTACACCTGCTTGCATGGGCAAACAAAAGTCACACGGGGGAGGAACTGCCCGTTCATGCAGCAAGAAATCGTTGGGCTTTCTCCACCCCAACTGCAAATCGGAACCTGGTGACGACAATGGAGGAACATGGTGTCCGCGCGAAGGGGGAGGGAGGGTCCATGTGCCATGCATGGCCATGTGTTCAATCGGTTGTAAAAAAGGTTTCCTGAAGTCTTCCACCGATCTTCAGAAGATTCTAAAATGGCCCGGGAAACTGGGGCATGCACTTCATCCTTCTACAAACCCCAGAACACCCTCCTCAGTTGCGCGGCAAACGGTCCCCCCAAAACCCAACTCTGATATGCGATGTTTTCCACCCTTGGAAAATCCACCGCACATGTTGGCCCGATGTTTGAACAGAGAAAGCCATTAACGTTTTTTTTGATGATCCAGCGGACAGAGTCCCCCCTGTGTAACTTTGATGCAACCAGTGGCAGCTCAGCTTGACCCCTGCCTTTTTTTGAGGCCTTGGGAGGAGGCCACATTATTTGCGGCCAGGAAAAACGGGATGAATAACGTCATTCCCTTTTTTCATGTCCGGGGGAACAGATGTGAAAAACTTTTCTGGGGGGGGACGGGAGACTGGCACTACATCTCGCGGCCACATGATGTTGGGGACTGAAAGGAGGAGGAGGGGGAGGACATTGGAGCAGAAGCATTGTCTGGTAAATTTTTAGTGGTTTTTTCTCCCCGGGTGAAAGAGAGGGGGAGCGGGAGCACTGGGGGAAAGGTAATGGAGAGAGGAAGATAGGCAATGACCCGAAAAGCCCCGTGGCGTAACAGTGGAGTGGAGGGCAGGAGCCCCTGGGAGTCCATTGAAAGGGCCCCCGCACATGGATTTCCCGGCTAGTGACAGCCGAAAATCAGCATCCGGCACACGGATGACTTCTGGCTCTCCCCCCATTGGACCCTCGTCCCCGGGCCCAAAAAAGGGGACCCTTTTTTTCACGCTTTTGGAAGGGGGAAAAACCCACAACATAGGGAAATCCCCCGTAGTCATTGGCCGATGCCTATTGCGGCATCGTCCCTCCTCTGACAGACTGAACCGGGGGGTTTCTAAAGCGCTCACGTTACACAGCCGGGGTTGGGGGAAGGTGGGGGGTAGGAGAGTCCAGCTCCATCCAGCAACCTAAGTCTGGATTCACTATAGCACCCCTTCACCCGCCTAGTGAGGAGGGCAGTCGCCAGCAGCCACAGGCCCTGGAGCAGCCTTGAACCAAAAGGGGTGGCCTACTTGGGCAGCATCTGCCCCCCCAGTTAAAATCCGCTGGACTATGGGCCCAAACTGGTGTGTTTTCCGCAACTTGCCGATTTTGCGTGGGGAAGCTTTCCTCCCCGGGAGTAGTTGGGATCAGATCCTTGTTCAGTGCGGCGGGGCCATCTTACCAAAAAAGAACCGCTTGTCCACGAAAAAGTGGGAAAAACTGACCTTTGTCAAGATGAATCAGGCGGGATCGGCCAGTTTCCACACATAATGCCTTAGGCACAGACTACATCAGCCTGATGCCTCCCCCCAAAATGTGAGAAATGATCGGGTTCAAACTACCTGCCCAGCAATTCTGATGCCCCCACCCGCCTGATGCCACACATCTTCTGACAGTTTTTTCCATTGCCTCCAACCATCGTTTCCAGGGCTGGGAGCCACCCCCCCCCCACTCTTCATTGTGCCCCGTCTGACCCCATACTGCTGCCGCCGTCACTACACTCTTGTCATTGTCCCACTCTGGCCCATTCCCTTTTTTTCCACCTCGAAATCTCATGTGCCCCTGTCTGACCTCATGCTGCTGCTGTGGGTGTGCTGGACCTCCCAAAAGTGTCATTTCCCACTCTGTGGCTACTCCGTTTTTTCCACATCCGAATGTCATTGTGCCACTGTCTGACCCCATCTGCTGCTGTGGCTGTGCCGTGACCCACACTGTCATTGTGCCACGTCTGACCTCTGCTGCTGCTGGGCTGCTCCCCTACCACACACTGTCTTGTGCCACTGTTGACCCCTTCGCTGCTGTGGCGATGCCTACCTACACACCGTCATTGTGCCACTGTCTGACCTCATGCTGGCCCGTGGCGCTGCCGTACCCACACACTGTGCTTGTCCCACCTTGGCCCATTCCTGTTTTGCCACCTCCAGAATTCATTGTGCCACTGTTGACCTCATGCGCGCTGTGGTGCTGCCCGTGACCTCCACACTGTGTCTTTTCCCACCTCTTTTGGCCTACTCCGTTTTTGCCATCCAAATGTCATTTGCCCCTGTCTGACCCCATGCTGCTGCTGTGGCTGCTGCCCCTACCTACACACTGTCATTGTGCCCCCTGTCTGACCTCATTGCTGCTGTGGCTGCTCCGTGACCTACACACGTCATTGTGCCAATTCGACCCATCTGCTGCTGGGCTGATGCCCTGACCTACACACTCTGTCCCTGTGCCCCTGTCTACCTCATCTCTCTTTGGCTGCTGCGGACCCACACACTGTGCATTGTCCCCCTCTGTGGCCCCCATTCCGTTTTTGCCCCTTAGAATGTCATTGGGCCACTGTCGACCTATGCTGCTGCGTGGCTGCTGCCGTGCCTACACACGTCATTGTGCCATGTCTACCTCATGCTCTGCGTGGCTGCTGCCATACCTACACAAATGTCATTTTGCCCCCGGTCGACCCCTTGCCGCGCTGTGGCTGATGCCGTGACCTACACACTGTCATTGTGCCCCTGTCGGGCCTCAGTGCTGCTGGGCTGCTCCTACCTACACACTGTGTCTTGTCCCCCTCTGTGGCCCATCCTTTTTTGCCACCTCCAAATTCTTGTGCCCCCTTCTGACCTCATGCTGCTGCTGGGCTGCTGCCGGGGCCCCCACCGTGCATTGTCCCACTTGTGGCCTTCCCTGTTTTTTGCCCCTCCAAATTCATTTGCCACTGTCTGACCTATGCTGTGCTGTGGCTGCTGCCGTGACCACACACTGCATTGTGCCCCTGTCTATATGTGCTGCTGTGGCTGCGCCGTGACCCCACACACTGTCATTGTGCCCAATGCTTACCCCCTGCTGCTGCGTGGTGATGCCGTGACCTACACACTCTGTCTTGTGCCACTGTCTGACCCCATCGCTGCTTTTTGCTGGTGACCTAACACTGTGTCATTGTCCCACCGTGGCCTATTCCGTTTTTTTTCCCCCTCTAAATGTCATTTTTGCCCTGTCGACCTCATCTGCTGCTGTGGCTGCTGCCGTGACCTCCACACTGTGGGCATTGTCCCCCCCTTGTGGCCCACTTTTTTGCCACCTCCAAATGTCATTGTGCCACTGTCTACCCCGCTTGCTGTGGGCTGCCCCTGACCTACACACCTTTTTTGGGCCCGTCTGACCCCCCATGCTGCTGTGTGGTGCTGCCGTGACCTACACACTGTCATTGTGCCACATCTGACCTCATGCTCTTTCTGTGGGATGCCGGACCCACACACTCTGTCATTGTCCACTTCTGACCTCAGCGCTGCGTGGGTCGCCTTTTACCTAACACTGTTCATTGGCCACTGTCCCCGACCTCATCGTGTGTGGCTGTTGGGCCCTGACCTACACACTGACGTTGTGCCATGTTGACCTCATGCTTCTGCTGGGCTGATGGCCGGACCTACACACTCTGTCATTGTGCCACTGTCTACCTAATCTGAGCTTTGGGGTGCTGCCGTGACCTAACACTGTGCATTGTCCCCCTCTGTGGCCTATTCCGTTTTTGCCACCCTCCAGAATTTATTGTGCCACGTCCTACCCAGCTGCTCTGTGGCGCTGCCGTGACCTACACACTGTCATTGTGCCACTGCTGACCTCAGCTGCTGCTTTTTGGTGCTGCCCTGACCTACACACTGTCATTTGGGGCCAATGTTGACCTCAGCTGCGCTTGGCTGATGCCGTGACCTACACACTCGTCTTGTGCCACGCTGACCCATCTGCTGCTTTGGCTGCTGCCGGACCTAACATTGTGTATTTCCCCCCTCTGGGCCTATTCCTGTTTTTGCCACCCCAAAAAGTCCTTTTGGGCCCCGTCTGACCTCATGCGTGCTGTGGGTGCTCCGTGACCTCCCCACTGTGTCATTTCCCCTCTGTGGCCTACTCCTGTTTTTTGGGCCCCCTCCAGAAACATTTGCCACGTCTGACCTCACTCGCTGGGCTGCTGCCGTGACCTACACACTGTCATTTTGCCCCTTTGACCTCATGCTGCTGCTGTGGGTGCTGCCGTGACAAAAACACTTTCATTGTGCCCTTCGACTCATGCTGTGCGTGGGTGAAGCCTGACCTAAACACCCGTCATTGTGCCCCTGTCTGACCAAAGCGCCTTTTGGGGTGTTCCCGTGACCTACACACGTGTCATTGTGCCACTGTCTACCTCATGCGCGCTGTGGCTGCTGCCGTGACTACACACTGACATTGTGCCACTTCTGACCCATCTTCTTTTGTGGCTGATGCCCTACCACAACCTGTCTTGTGCCCTGGACCTCAGGTGCTGCTTTGGGGCTCCCGGACCTAACACGTGCCCTTGTCCCCCCCCTTTTGCCTATCCTGTTTTTTTCCCCCTCCAGAATGTCTTGTGCCCTTTTTGACCCTGCGCTGCGTGGTCCCGCCGTGACCTCCCACTGTGTATTGTCCCCCCTTGTGGCCTCTCCTGTTTTTTTCCACCCCAATTTTCATTGTGCCCCGTTGACCTCATGCTGCTGCTGTGGCGCGCCATAACCTCCACACTTTCATTTCCCCCCTCTTGGCCTACGTTTTTGCCACCCAAAGTCATTGGCCACGTCTGACCCTGCTGCTGCGTGGCGCTGCCCTGACCTCCACACTGTGTCATTTGCCACTGTCTGACCTATGCGCTCTTTGGCTGCTGCCGTGACCTACACAGTCATTTTGCCATGTCTGCCCCATGCGCCTGTGGCTGCTGCCGTGCCTACACACTGAATTGTCCACGTTGACCTCATCTTTTTGCTGTGGTGTGCCGTGACCTACACCACTCTGTCATTGGGCCCCTGTCTGACCTCATGCTGCTGCTTTGCTTCTGCCGTACCCCAACACTGTGTATTGTCCCACTCTGGGCCATTCCTGTTTTTTTCCACCTCCGAAGTCTTGGCCACTGTCTGACCTCATGCTGCGTGGGCTGCTGCCGTACCTCCCCCCTGTGTCTTGTCCCCCCTCTGTGGCCCACTCCTGTTTTTTTCCACCTAATTTTCCCTTTTTCCCCCGTCTGACCTCATGCTGCTGCTGTGGCTCTGCCGTAAACCCCCACACTGTGCATTTTTCCCACTCTGTGGCCTACCCGTTTTTTTCCACCCCGGGAAAGTATTGGCCCCCTGTCTGACCTCATGCCGCTGCTGGGCTGCTGCCGTGACCACACCTGTCATTGGCCACGTCTGACCCCATGCTGCTGCGTGGGCCCTTCCCTGACCTACACACTGTCATTGTGCCCCTGTCTGACCCCAGCCGGGTGTGGCTGAGCCGTGACCTAAACACTGACATTGTCCACTGTCTACCCCATGTTTTTGCTGTGGCTGCTGCCGTGCCTCACACTGGTTTTATTTTCCCCCTCTGTGGCCTTTTCCTTTTTTTTTTGCCACCTCCAGAATATCATTGTGCCCTGTCTGACCTCAGTGCGGTGGCCCTGCCGTGACCCCACACTGGTCATTGTCCCACTCTGTGGGCCTACTCCCGTTTTTCCACCTCCAGATTGCATTTTCCACTGTCTGACCCAATCTGTGCTGTGCTGCTGCCGTAACCTCCACCGTGTCATTTTCCCATTGTGGCCTACTTTTTTGCCACCTCCAGAATGTCATTGTGCCACTGTCTACCCTCATGCTGCTGCTGTGGCTGCTGCCTGACCTCCAAAATGTGTCATTGTGCCACTGCTGACCTCATGCTGCCTTTTTGGGTGCGCCTGACCTAAAACTTATTGTGCCACTGCTGACATCATGCTGCTCTGTGGCTGCTGCCCGTGACCCCACACACTGAATTGTGCCAGTTGACCTCAGTTCTGTGTGGTGATCCGTGAACACACTCTGTCATTTTGCCACTGTTACCTCATGTGCTCCCTTTGGGGTGCTGCCCCTACCTACACACTGTGTCATTGTCCCCCTCTGTGCCTACTCTTTTTTGCCACCCCCCAATTGTCAGTGCCACGCTGACCCATGCTGCGCGTGGGTGCTGCCCTACCCCCACACTGTCATTGTCCACTTGTGGCCTACTCCTGTTTTTTCCACCTCCAGAATGTATTGTGCCACTGCTGACCCCATGGCTGCTGTGGGTGCTGCTGTGACCTCCACACTTGTCATTGTGCCCCTGTTTGACCTCATGTGCTGCTGTGGCTGCGCCGTCCCCCTCCCCACTGTCATTGTGCCACTTCTGACCCCATGCTGCTGGTGCTGCTGCCGTGACCTACACACGTCATTGTCCACTTCTGACCTCATTCTGCTGCGTGGGGTGCTTCCCTGACCTACAACGTCATTGTGCCCCTTTTCTGACCTCAGCTGTGCGTGGCTGCTGCCGTACCTACACACTCGGTCAAAGTGCCAATCTGTGGCCAAAACCTGTTTTTTTCCACCCTCTAGAAGTCATTGTGCTTCCCGACTGACCTCAGGGCTGTGCTGCTGTTTTTGCCCCAATCCACACTGTGTCATGTGCCACTCTTTGGCCTACTTTTTTTACCACTCCAGAATGTCATTGGCCCCTCTCTGACCTCATGCTGCTGTGGCTGCCGCCATCTCCCCCCACCGTCACGATTTTCCACCTGAGCCCCCCACTTTTTTTTTCCCGCTGCGCTGTATCACTTTATCAGGCCCACATTCCCCCTTCATTTTTTGGTAGTTTTGCCCTCTTAAATGCCCAGGGGTTTTTTAGTGAAGCGATTCTAAGAGCGGCGGCAGTCATATTCGGGCATACTAAAAAAACATTGTATGAAACCCCAAAACCAAGCCCCCTGCATTTTAAGCTTTTTCACAACGTTCTACAGCACCCGCAGGCTTGTGCACCTGGCAATAGCTGTTTTTAAAAAGTGATTTGTCCCCAATAATTCGGAACGAAAATTATTTTTTGGGGGAGAAATTCGGCGAAGTGAACGAACCAAATTTGGGAAATTCGCCCATCTCTATAAATAACATAGTAAGTATTCTTAACAGCAGAGCAGATTTATATTGGTCAGTAGTTACTGATTCAGAAATATATATAACTGTTAGAATTGTTACTTACGGTATAAACATGGTATAGAATTGAGTGCACATATTAATATTTATCAAATAAATTGAATAGAAATAATAACTTAAAAACATGAAAAGCAAAAGCCTTTAAGCTTCTGTCCCATAACATACAGTACAAATTAAGTAAAACCAGAAAATTCAGGTTTGACTGCACTTTATCTGAATTCCTCTTTCATTTAGCCCCAAGACATACAAACCTGAAATGTAGGATGCTGCATAAAGGGCCCTGTCACTGGAAAATGGATATGTAGTGAGGCCAATAGTTACCTAACTAATAACAATAACCTAATAAAACAGTTTCTCTGAAGAGTAAAAAAAAAATCAAGTAATCTCTGCATATTACAACTGGCTTCATGTGCTGTCAGCAATGACCAGAGATTACTCTGGTCATAGCAGATTGACCCCTCAGATGCTGCAGCATGTGGCATCTAAGAAGAATGAAAGAGGGAGGGTTTTCCCTCTGCCTCCATCGGCACAATCGCTGGGTGCCGAAGCCTTCTCTAACTATCCAGAAGCCTAACAAAGGCTTTCGGCATAACGTGATGATTTACAGTTTGTAATACAATGCAGTGAATAATAGCTATGAGTAAGGGCTAATGCATATCTGAAATGCGTCAACAGTGATGTGCATATACTTTCTTCTTGGGATAGTGGATTTGATGGATGCCGAATAAACTTGGAGTTTTACATATTTCCCTGCATTGTCTGTTTCCTGTACAGTATTGTATTACACCAGTAATCTAATGATCATTGAGTGTAGTTGCCTATAGGGACAAGTCACATAAATGTTAATAAAGAAATAACTAAAAAGTGAAAAAAAAAACACAAACGCACATTGCCATTTGTTATAGAAATAGACGCACACTGCCCTATAAATCTGTCATGTTATTTAACCCACAGTTGATATGTAAGAAAAAATTATACCACACCGCCAGCTCACCAATCCATTGAGGAAATTACATGGAAGGAACACCCTGGAAAGTGTCATAAACAGAAAAAAGGAGGGCTAGAACCTATATTCTATGTTATTTAACCCGCATAATGAATGGCATAAAAAAAAAAAAAACAATGGCAGAATTGTGATTTTTTTTTTTTTGTTCATACTGCTAATTACAAAGCAATCAAAAAGTTATATAAACACTTAAGTGGTAACAGTGAAAACATCTGTTCAATCTGCAAAAAAAAAAGGTTTTAGCTCTGAATGCATAAAATAAAAAAGTTATGGTTATCAGAAAAAAGCAATTGATTAAAACAGTGAAAACATTTATTTATTTTCTACAACAAAAAAAAAATATAAATTGTGTATTGGTGTAATTGTATTGCCCCAGAGAGTTAAATTAACATGTCCTTTATACCTCAAGGTGAACGTTGCAAAAAATAAAAATTAAAAACACTACCAGGATTGTTGTATTTTCTTCACTCTGCCTCCCAAAAAACAGATTAAAAAGGATCAAAAAGTCATGTGGCTCCCAAAATGGTACCGATGAAAATGTCCCACAAAAAGTTCTGTAGTTCCATATATAGAAAAATAAAAAAAGATGGCTCTCAAAATATTTCAATATAAAAACGTAATTTTATACAAATACATTTCTATTGTGTAAAAGTAGTAAAACATTAAAAACTATATAAAATGAATACCATTGTAATTGCAGTGACCTGCATAGTAAAGTTATGTCACTTATACTGCTTGGCGAACACTCTAAAAATGAGGTCCAAAAAACAATGGTGGAACTGCGTTTTTCTTTGTTTGTTTTTTCATTGCCCAATACTAAAAAAACTGTTAAACACCTGTGGGCATGAAATGCATGCTACACCCCTAGATAAATTTCCTGAGGATTATTGAATCCAAAATGGGGTGACTTTTGAATAGTTTCACCTATTCTGGTACTTTGGAGGCTTTGCAAATGCAACATGGCACCTACCAAAATAGGGTATTGCCGAACTTGGAAGAAATTGTGTAACACATTTTGGGGTGATTTATTTTTAGTATGCCTTGTGAAAATGAAACATTTTCAGTTAAACCTGCATATTATTGGGAAAAATTTAATTTTAAATTTTCACAGCCTCTTTCTCACTAAAACAAATTGTAAACACCTTAAAGGGTTTTACTTCCAAAATGTTTTTTTTTTTTTTTTTAGGGTGCTTTATTACGTTTTAGCACTTTAGCTTGTCAGCAAATTTGAAATGGTGCCTAAAATATATATTATAATGAAAATAAGACCCCAAAATCCAGTAGCTACTCTTCCTATTTTAAAGGGTTGTGGTTGAGTCAAATAGGGCACTAGGGTCATATATGGGATATCTCTAAAAACATTAGAATTAGGAGAATCAATAATAAGTTGCATGTCCCTGGTTACTACTACTGGGTTCCAGTGAATAATGAATTAAAATTCAAAATCTGCAAAGAATAAGCAAAATTTTTAAATTTCACCTCCATTTTACTTTAATTTCTGTGAAACACCTAAAGGGTTAATAAGCTTTCTAACTTCGGTCTCCAGTACTTTAAGGGGTGTAGTTTCTTAGGTGGTGTCATTTATGGTTGTGTCAGGCCCCTGAAAACCAGATCAGAAAAGAATTGGACCCTAAAAAGACCTGTTTTGCAAATTTTCTTGAAAATATGGAAAATTGCTACTAAATTTATAAGCCCCCTAACATTGTAAAAAAATAAAAGTACATTTAAAAAATTATGCCAACATAAAGTAGACACATGGTAGATGTCAGTTATAAACTATTTTGTGTGATATAACTATTTGTCTACATGCAAAAAAAAATTTAAATTTTGAAATGGCAACATACAACATGCCAGCAGAAAACATTCTCTGAATCACAAGGATGGGTAAAATCATTTAAATTTATTCCCACATAAAGTGATAAATGTCAGATTTGAAACTGGCTGCAGCAGTAAGGAGTTAATGTAATCATTGCACTAGCAAAGTTTATTAAGATATACTGTATGATTATTAAGTAGGCTCCAAATAAGGTTGTCTTCTGGTAAATCTTTGGGGCTTTGATATTAGGGATATATTATAGTTAGGGATGAGCGAATATAATCTAACGAAGTGGAATTCACTTATAATTTCAGGAAAAAAATTTGATTCTGGCGAAGTGAAGGTGAGGTTCATGGCGATTTGCGGTAACAAAGCTAAAATGGCCGCGAGCACATGGAGTGAATGTGGGGCAGAGAGCTATGGGAGGAAGAAAGGAACACCCTCAAAGACATGTGCAGTCATGCAGCCAATCAGCAGCCAGCCAGCTTCTGTGACGTCACAGCCCTATAAATACGGCAGCCATGTTAAATTCTGCCACTTGTCACTTTGTCTCCTGTCGACAAGCATCTGGCTGTGCAGCACTACATTGCACTCTGAGCAAAATACTTCCTTTCTTTGAGCCACTTGAGTGAAAAACCTTCACAAGTGTGTGTCATATACACACCTGTTCCTGAACCAGCGTTTTTTTTATTTTGGGTTATTTCAATCTGTTCCCCAAGAGTAAATTTATCCTTTGTTTGTGGGGTATTCTGAGTCAAATACAGGGTGTATGTGTTTCTGTCCCATACACACCTGAAATCCATCACATTCATTCTGTAGGGTATTTTATTTTATACCCAAGAGTTCAATCTGGTTGTCAAATGGTTCCTCAAGTCTTCCACCAATCTGCAAGACGTTCTAAAAATGACCAGGAAACTGTGCATGCATTTCATCCATTCCTACAGAGCCAAGCACACCCTCCTTGAGCTGCAGCGGCAGAACAGCCTTCCCCCAACATAGGCTGATATGCCATGTTTCCACCCGTTGGAATTCCAGCCTCTCTATGTTAGACCGACTCTATGGACAGAGAAAGGCCATTAATGATTTCTTGATGATCCAAGCGGACATGAGTACTCCTCAGTGTAATTTTGATGTCAGGCAGTGGCAGCTCATACGTGACACCTGCTGTTTGCTCAGGCCCTTTGAGGAGGCCACGTTATTTGTCAATCGCCAGGACTATGGGATGAATAACGTCATTCCACTGCTTCATGTCCTGGAACAGATGCTGCAAAATCTCTCTGGTCAGGGGACTGGAGACGTGGCGCCTACATATCACGGCCACATGAGTCCGGTGGGGGCTGAACTGGAGGAGGAGGACATTGGAGCACAAGCAGTGTCTGGCGAAATGAGTGGTTTTTCTAATCAGGTGACAGGAAAGGAGGAGCAGGAGCAGCCGTAGGAGGTAGAGGGAGATGAGGAGACGAGGCAGAAGACCCAGACACACCATGGCAGTATACAGAGGAGATGGAGGAAGGGAGTCCCTCAGAGTCACTTGAGCAGATGGCCTACTGCATGTTTATATGCCTGGCTAGTGACAGCCAAATAGTCACCATGTGGCAGAGGGATGACTTTTGGCTCTCTACCCTCTTGGACCCTTGCTACTGGTAGAAAATGGAAGCCTTTTTTTCACCTGCCGAGAGGGAGGAGAGGGGTTGGGGGTTAGGAGCAGTACTACCTCCCTCAGCAGCAACTTGAGTCTGGAGTCGTTGATGAGCAGCTTCCTTCACCCACCTAGTGAGGAAGGTACTCACCAACAGCAGCAGCAGCACCTGGAGCAGACCCTGAACAAGCAGGTGGTGGTCTACTTAGATAGCACTCTGCCACCCCACATAAAAGATCCGCTGGACTACTGGGCAGCCAAACTGGATTTTTGGCCGCAACTTGCCGAGTTTGCCCTGGAGAAGCTGTCCTGCCCGGCCAGTAGTGTGGCATCAGAGCAGGTGTTCAGTGCAGTGGGGGCCATAGTTACCCCAAGGAGAACTCGCTTGTCCACACAAAATTTGGAGAGACTCACCTTCGTCAAGATGAATCAGGCATGGATCAGCCAGGATTCCCACACACCAATGCCTGATGCATCAGGTAAGATCAGCCATGACGTCTCACCAAAACTTTGAGAAATGAGTCTGGATGCTTCTGGCTACCTGCCTCAGCTAATATTCTGATGCTGCCACCCGCCTGATGCCACACATCTGCTGCCAGTAGAGATGGGCGAATTGATTCTAACGAAGTGGAATTCGTTTAGAATTTCAGGAAAACTTCGGTTCGGAACGAAGTCGAACTTTGGGGTACTTCGGGTGAACGAAGTGTGCTTTTGATTGATAAAATGGCTGCGAGCACATGGCGCTATATGGGGCAAAGCACTCTGGGAGGAAGAAGGGCATTGCCTGCATGACATGTGCAGAGGTGAAGCCAACCAGAGACCGGCGGGATTCTGTGACGTCACCGCACTATATAAGTCCGGGTGCGGCGCTGGGAACTCATACTGCTCTCCCCTGTACTGATCAGGAAGGTGCTGCCGCGGCTGATTGCCTTACTGAAGAATTGATTTTTTTTAAAAAGCGATTTCTGTGGGGTGTCTCAGCTTGTCTCAGAGACTGTTCTCTTAATGTTCTATTTCTAATTTTTTGGGGGTATTGGATCTGAAATTCAGTGTGCGTCCACTGCAGCTGCATTTTACATTCAAAAATCCAAGTGGGATCTAAGCCCGTTCCTGTTGTATTCATTTAAAGAACAGCGTTTTTACAATACAAATACCCCTTCATTTTTGGCTGCACACTTCTATTGCGCAATTTACATACAGGGGTTAAATTAAGCGTTGTTTTGCTGGGGTGCTGACAAAAATAAACCGTTGTTTTCAACGCCAAAACATATACATTTTTCTGTAGCCTAATTCATGTCGAAGGTTAATTACATCTGTATCTCTTGTTGGGGTGGGTAGAGAAACACGCAAAATTTTAACACGCTAAGAAGCTACTAGTTTGTGCGGCTCAATTCTTTGGCATAATTTACATCGAGGGGTTAATTAAGCGTTGTTTTGCTGGTTGCTGACAAAAAAAACCGCCTTCTTAACGCCAAAATATATACATTTTTCCTGTAGCCTAATTCACAAGCAAAGGTTAATTACAACTGTATCTCTTTGTTGTTTGGCGTAGAAAACACTCAATTGCAACACGCTACAACGCTACTAGTTTGTGCGGCTCAATTCTTTGGTGCAATTTACATCCAGGGGTTAATTAAGCGTTGTTTTGCTGGTGTGCTAACCCAAGAAACCGTCTTTTTCAACGCCAAAATATATACATTTTTCCTGTAGCCTAATTCACAAGCAAAGGTTAATTACAACTGTATCTCTTGTTGTGTGGCGTAGAAAACACGCAATTGTAACACGCTACAAAGCTACTAGTTTGTGCGGCTCAATTCTTTGGCGCAATTTACATCCAGGGGTTAATTAAGCGTTGTTTTGCTGGTGTGCTGACAAAAATAAACCGTCTTTTTCAACGCCAAAATATATACATTTTTCCTGTAGCCTAATTCATGTCCGAAGGTTAATTAAGCCTGTTTGTGCTTTTACATTTAGTAAAACACACAGTGTTTTTAAACGACACATACAAGTAATTTTTCCTGGCCATTTGTGGAGCGCAATTTATATCCAAGGGTTACCAAAGCTTGTTACTGGGTCCATTTGGAGTCAAAAAACAGGGTGTGTATTTATCATATACAGATATCTTCATTAAACAGAGTCTGTACATTTTAGAACAAACAGTATGTCAGACAGAGAGGTGGCAGGCTCTGCACCTGCGAGTGGCATTCCTGGAACAGGCCCAGGTCACAGCACAGCAAGGGGACGTCGCAGCAGGGGGTCACTCGGTGAGGCCACAACTGCCGCTGTCATCTAGCGGCCGTGTGTTGTTCAGCAACCCAAGGGTTCTTGATTGGTTGACTAGGTCATCCTCTTCCTCCCAGATGACATCTGACAACCCCAGCCAAGAGTCGGTGGGAACCTCAGAAACAACCCTTAGTTGGCATTGCCCGAGAGCGGGTCAGCGGCCCTCACCTGTCCTCAGCCCGCCTCTGTCCCATCCGGTTCCCTCAGCCAGAGATCTACTATGTGGTCTGGGAACAGCGCCACTATATAGCGAGGATGAACAATTTGAGGAGGGCAGTCAGCAGCTACATGGCAGCGAAGAAATGGGGCCAATATCCCCTGCTTCTTGCAGTAGGCGGCAAGTCTAGTTGGGGAGAGTGGCATGGGAGGTCATGTTGTGAGAGGTCAGCCTCTGCATACCAAGACCGGTGATGAGGACAGCAGTGAAGATGAAACACAAATAGATGATGATGTAGCCAACCGCACTTGGGAGCCGGGTGAGGCAAGGGCTTCATCATCGTGAGGAGAGAGAGGGCGTCAGCTTGCGCGTCAGGCAGGGGCGCAGCCAGCAAGGGGGTTGTGTGGGGGGGAGTCCAGGATAGCAGCATGTGAGGTGGGACCCAAGGGGCCACGGGGTAAAAACCGTTTCGGGGTAAAGAAAGTAGCGGACGGGGTCAGCGAGGCCAGGGGCGGCAGTAGTCACTCAGGCGGAGCGTTCGGTTTAAAATCCGTACTCGGCGGTGTGGAAATTTCTTTGAAAAGACCCCGGAGGAGCCGAATATGGGCATTGTAGAAGTTGTGGGCAAAAGGTAAAGCGGGGGCCGGGAGCTAATTTGGCACAGGCCCTCGTCAACACATGCACGTCACCATCCGGTTCCCTGGGAAAACGTGGCTCAGATGTGGTGGTCCATCCTGCTGCCGCCAGCAACAGCAGCAGCACCCCCCCAGTGGGCATTCCTTTGACCCAGCCCAAGGCTCCACCCCTCTGCAAAAGAGGTTTTTCTCTTTGACATACTCCCGGCCCAGTGCCCCTGCCCCTCGCTACTCATGGTGCCAGCATCTTTCGGAGGCATTAAAAAGAGACAAAGTTGGCCAACCACAAAGGGTGCAGCAGCTGCCCGGGGGTCATGCCAGTTGTGGATATTGCAGTCCCCCCCTTTACAAATGGTGGAATCTGCACCATTCGAGAAAATGGTTTGGCCGAGCCGAGATGGAAGTTCCAACCGTAATTTTTTTTCCAAAAAGGCAGTCCCCGCACTTCAAAAAATTTTTTTAAAAAGAAGGTGGGTCGCCCTTGAGCTTAAGGTTTTTTTCCAAAGGTGCCGGGCAGCGGGGAGTCTGGACGTAATCGGTGGGGCCCGTACATGTCCTTTAGGCCCACTGGGTGAATGTGCCCAGGTAACCAACAACTTGGACGGAGGACGCCGTTTTTCCCCCCCACTTTTGTCAAACTGCTGCACCTGGCCAAGTCCGCCCCCTCCTCCTCCTCCACCCCCACCCATCCAGCCTCCAAAGTATGCTCCATATACCCCATGTGTGGGCACAGGGTGTCCGCAGTTCTACCCTGGCTTGCCCGGCAAATGAATCACCAGGGGAGGAACTCTCCCCGTCATCAGAAGAAACGATGTTGGCTTTCTCCCCCCCAACTGCAAACGGGAACCATGGGGAGGACAAAGGGAGGAAAAAGGTGCCGCGCTGAAGAGGGGGAGGTCCATGCCCCGCAAGGGCCGTGTTCAAATTGGTTGTGGAAAAGGTTCCCGAAATCTTCCCCCGATTTCAGAAACTTTGAAAAAAGGCCGAAAACTGTGCTGCATTTATCCATTCGTACAAAACCGAAACCCTCCTCGAGTTTCAGGACAGAACGGGGCCTCCCCCCAAACCCCTCGATATGCGTTTTTCCATCCGCTGGAATTCCAGCCTGCACATGTTGGAACTGTATGAACAGAGAAAGGCCATAACGGTTTTTTTTATTTTCCAGGCGACAGAAATATCCCCTGTTAACTTTGTTTTAGCCAGTGGCAGTCATCGTACCCTGGTTTTTTGAGGCCATTCAAGGAGGGGACGTTATTTGTCAGTCCCAGGACTACGGGATGAAAACATCATTCCACTGCTTCATGTCCTGGAACAGATCTGAAAAATCTGTTGGGGAGGGGGCTGGAGGTGGCGATACATCTCGTGGCCCATGAGTCCGGTGGGATGAAATGGAGGAGGGGGAGGAGGAGGGGGAATTGGAGCGAAGATTGTCTGGGGAATTGAGTGGATTTTTACCCAGAGCAAAGGGGAGGGCAGGAGCGGGGAGGGGTGGATGGGTGGGAGACGAGGCGATGACCCCCCAATCACCGTGGCAGAAAGTGGAAAGGAGGGAGGGCCCTCGGGGTTATTTTGCGATGGCCCCAGATGCTTATTTGCCGGTATGACACCGAATAGTCCACCGGGAGAGGGAAAAGACTTCTGGTTCCCCCCTATTGGGCCTCCTACCCGGGCCAAATTGGAGCCTTTTTTCCCCATTGAGAGGGAAGACAAAATCAAATATATAGGGGGGAAACCCCCCTAATCGTTGGCCGTGCCTATGGCGGCATGTTTTCCCCCCTCTGAAGTCTGACTGGGGGGGTTTCCCCAGTTCTCAGTTTAAATGCGGGCTGCTGGGGAAAATGGGGGGTGGAGCAGTACCGCCCATAGTAGTAACCTAAGCTGGAGTCACTTTGAGCAGCTTTCCCTTTACCCTATAAGAAAAATACCCCTTAGTTAACTTAGTATCCTTTTTTGGGACGGGTTTTGGGAACTCTCAGTCCCAAAGCATCAAATATCAAGAAAAATCCCCCCCTTTTATAAAAATATGACTTTATTTCCCTGAATCCAAAAAACATACATCATCCTCTTCTTCGGCGTTTTTGCAGTAACGTGAACAATAATTAGGGATACTCAAGTTTAGTTGTGGCAGGATGCCGTTCAGCTACAGAGTCCATAGACCATCACGGCCTTAATCCCAGTGGGGTTTCCCGCGGGGTACGCCAGGAGCCCGGGCTAAGCGCACGTCAGACAGCGACGTTTCGAGGCGATGTTGCCTCTTTCTCAAGCATGCGCAAATCAATAGAGGCGTTCCTTATAAAAGAATGCCAGCTCAACAACAACAACAATAAGAACAATGAGAAAAGGAAGAAAAAAAACAATAGAAACAATGCACGCTTCAGCCACTTACAATAACACCTTCAGGCCAAAGTTTTCATTAATGCCTTTGGGTGCTAGTGAATCCAAGTAGTGAATCCAGAAAGCCTCTCTCTGTAATAATTTTCTGACGGTCTCTGTGGACTCACACGAAACTCTCTCCAGTATACACCATTTCAACTCCGCTAGCCCATGTCTCTCATTAATCCAGTGTCGGGCTAGAGAGGTTTCACCGTGCCTACTGCCCTCATCCTTGGCACCATTATCTTTTCTCTTATATTGGCGGATAACCGACCTATGTTCGTTAAGGCGGATTTTTATCTGCCTGGTGGTCTGCCCTACATACGTCTTCCCACAAGGACATTTAATCATGTAGACAACATTGCAGCTGTCACATGTATGAAACCCATGAATTTTAACTGGGAAACCTTTTGTGGGGTGTGAGATGGAATCTCCTTTGATGATAGAGGAGCAATTTTGGCAGCGTAGACACGCAAAAGTTCCAGACCTTACAGATTTGATACCCTTGTCTGGTTTATCCTTTTTTGCTATGTCGGATTTGATTAAATGTTGACCCAGCGTTTTACCTTTCCTTTGGGTATCTTTAAACAGATACCCAAATTTTGGATCAGATTGTAATATCTTCCAGTTTTTAAGAATAGATCTTTGAATCAGTGTAGAATGGACATCATACGTACAGACATAGGTAAAACGCTTGTCAACTTTCTTATTCCTAGTTTTTAACAGGTCGGCACGGGGTATACCTGCAACTTCAAGACCCATCCTTGTAACCTCAGTCCTGTCATATCCTCGCTCAACAAATTTTCTAACCAGTTTTTTCACATTTACAGAGTATTGCTCATCATTAGAGCAGATTCGCCTTGCCCGTATAAACTGCGTCGCTGTCTAAAGTGCGCTTAGCCCGGGCTCCTGGCGTACCTCCTGGGAAACCCTGCTGCGATTAAGACCGTGATGGTCTATGGACTCTGTAGCTGAACGGCGTCCTGCCGCAACTAAACTTAAGTATCCCTAATTATTGTTCACGTTACTGCATAAACGCCGAAGAGAGCGGATGTATGTATGCTTTTCAGCTTCCTTCACCCGCCTAGTGAGGAGGGCAGTCGCCAGCAGCAGCAGCAGCAGGACCTGGAGCAGTCCCTGAACCAACAGGTTGTGGCCTACTTGGACAGCACTCTGCCACCTCAGTTAGAAGATCCGCTGGACTACTGGGCAGCCAAACTGGATGTGTGGCCGCAACTTGCCGAGTTTGCAGTGGAGAAGCTGTCCTGCCCGGCCAGTAGTGTGGCATCAGAGCGGGTGTTCAGTGCGGCGGGGGCCATCGTTACCCCCAGGAGAACCCGCTTGTCCACGGGAAATGTGGAACGACTGACCTTTGTCAAGATGAATCAGGCGTGGATCGGCCAGGATTTCCACACACCAATGACTTAGGCGTCAGTCTGGGTTCAAACTACCTGCCTCAGCCACTATTCTGATGCCGCCACCCGCCTGATGCCACACATCTGCTGCCAGTTTCTCCATCTGCCTACCACCATCTTTACCAGGGACTGGAATTGCCACCCACCTCAACACTCTGTCATTGTGCCACTCTATGACCTCATGCTGCTGCTGCTGTTGCTGTTGCTGTGACATCCACACTGTGTCATTGTGCCACTCTCTGACCTCATGCTGTTGCTCCTGCCGCCGTCACCTCAAATCTCTGTCATTGTGCCACTCTGTGGCCTACTCCTTTTTTTGCCACCTCCAGAATTTGTCATTGTGCCACTATATGACCTCATGCTGCTGCTGTGGCTGCTGCCATGTCCTCCCACACTGTGTCATTGTGCCACTGCCTGACCTCATGCTGCTGCCACGTGACCTCCGCTCTCAGTCATTGTGCCATTCTGTGGCTTCCTCCTGTTTTGCCACCTCCAGAATGTCATTGTGCCACTGCCTGACCTCATGCTGCTGCCGCCGTGACCTCCGCTCTCAGTCATTGTGCCATTCTGTGGCTTCCTCCTGTTTTGCCACCTCCAGAATGTCATTGTGCCACTGCCTGATCTCATGCTGCTGCTGTGGCTGCTGCCGTGTCCTCCACACTGTGTCATTGTGCCACTGCCTGACCTCATGCTGCTGCCGCCGTGACCTCCGCTCTCAGTCATTGTGCCATTCTGTGGCTTCCTCCTGTTTTGCCACCTCCAGAATGTCATTGTGCCACTGCCTGACCTCATGCTGCTGCCGCCTTGACCTCCGCTCTCAGTCATTGTGCCATTCTGTGGCTTCCTCCTGTTTTGCCACCTCCAGAATGTCATTGTGCCACTGCCTGACCTCATGCTGCTGCCGCCGTGACCTCCGCTTTCAGTCATTGTGCCATTCTGTGGCTTCCTCCTGGTTTTGCCACCTCCCAGAATGTCATTGTGCCACTGCCTGACCTCATGCTGCTGCCGCCGTGACCTCCGCTCTCAGTCATTGTGCCATTCTGTGGCTTCCTCCTGTTTTGCCACCTCCAGAATGTCATTGTGCCACTGCCTGACCTCATGCTGCTGTGGCTGCCGCCGTCACCTCCACACTCTGTCACTAATGTTGCCACCTGAGCTCTCAGCTTGTTTTTTTTCCAGCTTTCGCTGGCATGACTTTATCAGGCTACATTCCCGCTTGAGTTTTTTGGTCAGTTTTGCCCTCTTAAGTGCCCAGGGAATTTTATAGTGAAGCGATTCTAAGAGCGGCGGAAGTCATCTGCGTGTCATACTAAAACACAACATTGTATGAAGACCAAACCAAGCTCCCTCTGCATATTTAAGCATGGCACAACATTCTACAGCACCCTGCAGGCTCTGTGCAGCCTGGAAATAGCTGCTTTTTAACGCGATTCGTCCCAAAGTAATTCGGACCGAATTTATTTTTGTCGGAAAATTCGGCGAAGTGACCGAATCGAATTTTTGAGAAATTCGCCCATCTCTAGCTGCCAGCTGTTCCATCTACCACCCACCATATTTGCCAGGGACTGGTATTGCCACCCACCTCCTCACTCTTCAGTAGGCCATTATGTAGACTTCTGATGCTGCCGCCAACTCCTCAATCTGTCATTGTGCCACTCTACAACCTGATGCTGCTGCTGTTGCTGTCACCACCTCCACACTGTGTCATTGTGCCACTCTGTGGCCTACTGATGTTGCTGCCACCTCCACAATCTATCATTTGCCACTCTGTGGCCTACTCATCTGCTGCTACCTCCACAATCTGTCATTTGCCATTCTGTGGCCTAATCATGCTGCTGCCACCTCCACAATTTGTCATTTACCACTCTGTGGCCTATTCATGCTACTGTTGACTCCACAATATGTCATTTGCCACTCTGTGGACTACCCATGATGCTGCCACCTACTCAATTTGTCATTGTGCCACTCTGTGGCTATTTACGTTGCTGCCACCTCCACAATCTGTCATTTGCCTCTCTGTGGCCTACTCATGTTGCTACCACCTCCACAATCAGTCACTTTCCACTCTGTGGACTACCCATGATGCTGCCACCTACTCAATTTGTCATTGTGCCACTTTGTGGCCTACTCATCATGCTGACAACTGACCACTTTCTCAGTTGACCACCCAGTGGTTTCCTAATGCTGTTTCTATCCTCCACCACTCTATGACATTGCCACTTTGTTTGGTTTTCCACTTTTTATAATCTGTCAGAAGGAATGAAAAGGACAAACACAACCTATTGAAGCTGTAAGGCCAGTATAACATATTCCTTTGTTTGTATCAGGATTGTCTGATGATTAGGTAGCCAAAAGCAGGAGTGGATACAAAACCCAGAAGACATGAAAATATTCCATTTACTAGTCATCTCTATTTTGGATCCCCTCCTGTTTGTTTTTGGCTTCAGCAATACCGATTGATAACGGACACTGACGGATCAAAGTAAGGGCAAAATGATCAGTGACGTCAACGCAAAATTCCTCCCGACATCCACTCCACTCTTTTGGAGGGGGGGGGGGGGACTCTACATGTATCAGCATTTAACAGAACAGGTTGTATCATAATCTGTGGAATCATCTAATGACGGTGTAAAAGGAGTGCGTTCTTTGACGCCATATTAGGATCTTTGCCCTCAGCTCGGTTCTTTCTAGCTGGCGCTGACATTACCTTGTTAGGCTGCATTCCCACTTCAGTTATTTGGTCAGTTTTGCTCCCATAACTGCCCAGATAAGTGAAGTGTGAAGCGCTTGTCATCTGCGTGTCATACTAAAACACAGCATTGTTTCAATGACAACCCACGTTCCCTATGTATATTTGAGCATTGCACAATTTTCTACAACACCATACAGGCTCTCCGCAGCCAGGAAATAGCTGTTTTTTAATGCTATCGGGTCGAAGCGATTTTTTGTGGAAAATTCGGCGAATCTGGTGAATCGAATTTTTGAGAAATTAGCTCATCTCTAATTATAGTGTCAGAGCCTGGCACTACCACACTGCATACAGTAGGGATGAAGCTATAAAGATTGCTGAGATAACATTTGCACAAAGAGGCGTATCTTGAAGCTCCGGGGCCCTAGTGCAAAAAGTGAAATGAGCACTCCAGCTGCCATGTGCCACTTACAATGTTGGTATCTGCTTATGTGGCAGGAGGGCTTTTGGTCCGGTAGCGACTGATACCTCTTCACCCCCTATAGCTGCACTCCTGTTTGCACACGCTCTCTGGTGTCTGAGAAGTTCAACCACACCTATGGCACATAAAGAAGCACTGCTGTTTTACTTATAACTTGGTTGGTAGGAGGTGCTATTACAGATTTTGCTCTGTAGTACTGTACCATCTGGCATATAACATCTACTTACACTTTTTGGGCCATTGCATATCCTAGTATATCTACACTTTACAAAAGTGTTAATTATTAATACTCTATTTATCAGTGTAAAAGTTCTGTTGATGACAGGAAACAGATGTGGATAACAATCATTCATCTACAATGACAGCTATAACAGTGCCCATAGGTGTTGTTACTTAGATGCCTGGTTGTAACTCATTCAGGAGGAATTACTGCTTTTTTTGTCATGAGAACCACTTTTAGCACAGGATGCATGACAGCAAACCATTAGTGTACAGAGACCTAGTCATATGTGGAATCTATTACACAGACATTGACACATATACCGTGCTTTCATAACCCCAGAACTGTTAAGATAACTACACATACTATGTATCATATTATTTCATCCGCATATAGAACGACCTACTGTCATGTGAACTTACGTAGAAAGGTAATTTATAATGTTATCTATGTGCACACTGGGGCTTTTGTGTCTTTGATTTCTATTTTCAAGGAGTTTTGGTTCCTCTTCTTTTTCAATGTGCTCCTTCATGGCAATTGCCAGTGGACACATGTAGATATGAAATTTTCCTTTACAAAGAAGTAACTGTCAGGTAATTTCCTCCTGGTGTCAAGTTAATGTCTCTTATAAGTTTGGTGGTCTGTTTTAAGCTGTGATGACTGATTGAAAGGCATATGATCACTCAGGTTGTCTGGGGGTGCAATCCTATTCACTACTGGGATACATCAAAGGATGGTGGTTATATATTGAGCCTTCTTGACTTACTTCTATGAGTGTGTTGTTGGGAGTTTGGAAAGATCCAAGTCCCAGAGCTATAAATCACTTCAATAACAGAACCCAGCAAGAAGAAATTGTTGCTATATAATCTGCTTCAACTGCTTGGGTCAACTCACTTGCTTTCCAGGGGGAAACACGTTACTTTTCTCAAATACTTACACTATGATCTTTTAGTTGTTGAAAATTACCTAGAGGTTGTGTGCTGTAGAGAAAGAGAACACTGCGCAAATAAATATTTCTGTCACTCTTTAATTCTTGGTATATGATAAATTTAGCTGAAAATGTTTCATTTTTCAAGGAATCCTGGAAAAAAGCACCCCAAATTTTTTTTAATGCAATTTATTCCAAGTATGGCAATGCCCTATATCTGGGTACAAAACTGCTGTGTGGGTGCATGGCAAGTTGTATGAGGAAGGGATCGCTATTTGGTTTTTGGAACGCAGATTTTGGTGGGTGCTATGTCGCATTTGTAAAACCCCAAAGTACCAAAGCAGGTGAAAGCTTCCAGAAATCGCCCCATTTTGGATTTAACACCCCTCATGGATCTCATCTATGGGTGCATTGTGCATTTTGGCTGCACAGATATTCCATAGTTTTTTTTAGCATTGGCCATGAAAATGGGGGGAAAAAACACAGTTCCGCCATTGTTTTTTGGACTTATATTTCACAGAGTTCACTGTGCAATATAAATGACAGAATAACTTTACTATGTAGGTCAGTACAATTACAATGATATAGATTTTATATAGATGTTTTATGTTTTATTACTTTTACTCAATAGAATTGCGTTTTTATGTCTTCATAGTCTGACAGCCATAACTTTTTTATTCTGTATACGGAGCTGATTATGGGCTTGTTTTTTTGTGGGATGATTGGTATAATTATGGGGGGGTATAAGAGGCTTTTATTTGTATTGATTGAGGTTTTTGTTAGGCGTTTTTAACAAAATACATAAATACTTGTATTGTATCTTTATTTATATTTTTTACAGCGGTCACCGTGTGGTATAAATGACATGCTAGTTTTACTAAACAGGTCAATACAAGTACAGCGATACCCAATTTGTATATTTTTTATGTTTTACTGCTTTTACACAATAAAAACACTTTCATTCAAAAAGGAAAACATGTTTTTGCATGCAATAGTCTGAGAGCCATAACTTTTTTATTTTCTGTGTATAGAGATATGTCGGGGCTTGTTTTTTGCAGGATGAGTTGATATTTTTATCACATTGTGTCACTTTGGCATTTATATGAGTTTTTGATTGCTTTTAAATTCGTTATGTGGAAGGCAGGGTGAAGAAACTGCAATCCTAGTAGTGTTATTTATTTATTCTTTTTAACAGGCAGTATATGTGATAAGTTAATTTAACTCTGTGGGTTGATACAATTACGGCGATCAGGGGCGTCGCTAGGCGTTTTATTGGGGGCCGGGCCCAAATAAAACACCCGTGCCCGAGTCCCGGGCTCCAGGCCTCTGCGCTGGGCCTGGGCACCGACTGGCTCTTCACTGCTGTGCTCCGTGGACGCACACTAGCTGGGGGCTTCTGCGGGGAGAGAGCAAAGCGCCCCCTGCCCGAAACAGTGTGGCCCGGCTCGGGTCCTACCCCGCGGGGGCTGGGGCCCTCACAGCGCTGAGGACCCGGCGGCCCCGTGCGCCTCAGCCGGCGCGTCCGATGACATCACGTCATCGCGACGCTGCCTGTTGGGGCGCACACGGTCATAGGCCCGTGCCCCCGAGGAGCTCCCGGAGGGGCGCGGGCTGAAGAGGACGGGGGGCGCCGCCGGGGGAGTTAAGGTGAGTAGAATGTTTTATTTTTTTTGCGTTTACCTGCCTCAGTGCCCCATATATGCCTGTGCCCCTATAATGCCTGCCTGTGGCCCCCAATACTGCCTGTCCCCCTAAAAATGCCTGCCTGTGGCCCCCTATCCCTGCCTGTCCCCCCCATATGTGCCTGGGGCCCCATTATGCCTGGGGCCCCCATTTTCTCCTGTGCCCCTTAATCCCTCCCTGGGCCCCATAACTCCCTGTGCCCCTTAAAATGCCTGCCGTGGCCCCCATATATGCCTGTCCCCCTATGCCTGCCTGGGCCCCATATACTGCCTGGGGCCCCCCATATACTGTGTGCCCCTATTTGCCTGCTGTGGGCCCCCTATCCCTGCCTGTGCCCCTATAATGCGCCTGTGGCCCCTTTATCCGCCTGTGGCCCCCATATACTCCCTGGGGCCCCCTTTTACTGTGTCCCCCCTTTTTAGCCTGGGCCCCCTATATCCCTTTTGGGCCCCTTATCCCTGCCTGGGCCCCCATATATCCCTGTGCCCCCTAAAATTCCCCTCCCCTGTCCCCCCTATATACCTCCCGATGCCCCCCTTATCCTGTGGCCCACATATCCCCGCCTTGCCCCCTATCCCTGTTGTCCCCTATAATGCTGCCTGGGCCCCAATCCTCTTGTGGCCCCCTTCCCTGCGTGGCCCACTTTCTCCCTGTGGCCCCCTTATCCGCCTGTGGCCCCCATTCCCTGCCTGTGGCTCCCAATCCCTGCCTGTGGCCCCTTCCCTGCCTGTGGCCCCATCGCCTCCCTGTGGCCCCCATCACCTGCCTGTGGCCCCATATGCCTGCCTGTGGCCACCTTTATTGTGGCACTATATACCTGCCTGGGGCCCCCATATATGCTGTGTCCCTATTACCCTGTGGCCCCCTATATTTCCCTGTGTCCCTATATACCTGCCTGTGGCCCCCTTACTGCCCACAGTGACTCCATTTTCTCCCTCATCCCCCATATTCTCCCCTCAGTCCCCCTATATACCTTTTTTTGGGCCCCCTTATCTGCCTCGTCCCCCCATATATCCCTGGGGCCCCCCTATACTGCCTCAGTGCCCTATTCCTGCCTGGGGCCCCCTATACCCTGGGGGCCCCCATATCTCCCTTGGCCCCATATACCTGCCTGGGGCCCCTATACCTGCCTGTGACCCTATTACCTGCCTGGGGCCCTATATATCGCCTTGGCCCCCATATATCTGCCTGTGGCCCCATTACTTTCAGTGCCCTAAAACCCTAATGAGGGGCTGCTATACCTAAATTAAGGAGTTGCGGAAATGGAGGTTCAAAGATATTTGTGTCCAAATCCCCAGGGACGAGTTTGGCCGGGAGCAAAACAGCATGAAGGTGTGAACCCGGTGGAGAAGAAAAAGGGAAAAATGAACGACGCTGATCAGAAAGAGTCTCCGGTGGTTACTAAATGTAACTGCATTTTAATCATTATTGTCGCAGGTCTACATACAACTTTTAACTACCCCTATTGGTCACTGTTTTGGCGGGGTATTTGTAATCAGAGCCTGTGTACAGCGGATAGTCACATGTGGGGGTTGCGTTTTGTCAGGGTCTGGCAGGTTATTTTAGCCTTAATAGTAATAGTTTGGGGTCTTGGTTTTGTAGGGGGTTTTTGTAAAATCATTGTCTGGTAATTTGCTCCATTTACGGGGGATTTTTTGGTGACGTTTGGGGTATTTTCATATGAAAGGTGGAAATTCTGAAAAAGTAAATTTGTATTTGTTTTTTCTGTACAGTGACTGCTGAGGAGATGGCGGGTTGTGGGGATGTGCAGAAAAATTGAAAGGAACACAAGGTTTTTTCTGTAAAAAAAAAATCCCCGTTCACAATGGGGGCCCCAAAAATGTGTGTGAACCCAGCCCCCCCGGGGAAAAAAACCAAAAGGGGCCCCAGCCCGGTGTTTTAGGACCCTAGCAACGCCCCTGACGGCGATAACCAATTTATATAGTTGTTTTTATGTTGAAGCGCCTTAAAGAAAATGTTTTTATTGTGTAAAACAATATTGTGCATCACTATCTTCTCTATCCATAACTTTCACTTTTTTATTTTTCCGTATGCAGAGCTCTGTATGGTTTTTTTTTTTTTTTTTTTGTGAGGTGAACTGATGTTTTCAATGGTACCAGCTTGGTGTTTTTGATCGCTTTTTATTCCATTTTATGTACTGTGGGATTGTTTGTTTGTTTTTCACCGCGTTCACCGTACAGGTTAATTAACATGACAGATTTATAGAGTAGGGCGTTCAAAATATGTGTACTTTATTTTTTATCTTTTTTGGGGTGCTTGGCATTTGTAAAGGTCAAAAGGGTGGGATACGTGTTTTTATTCTATTTCTCGGACTGGTCTCTATGACAACTGTCACTTATCATGCCCGGCCATGCCCACAGAGTACTGCCAGGCATGGTAATGTCACAGATAGCCCTGAAGCTATTGTAAAGCGGTTGATCGCGATAGATCGCAGCAGCTATGGGGTTAGTCACCCGCAGCCAGAGCTCACTCCGGTCATGTGTGCTGCAGCATGAGGTCACATGTAATAAAAAGCTGGTCCCATGTCGCGATCGTGCGGGCACTCATGCGAGGCCCACCCGATTGCAGCTGTACCAGTACATACAGTCCAACCGGTACATCTATTTGTGGGAACTCACTTACAGCTGGGACGTACCAGTATGTCTAATGTCAGGAAGGGGTTAAAGTGTTATAACTTGCACTTATTCTAGTAATGCAATTATTGCATTTGCACATAATGTGTAGTTACTATTGTCCAGTGTTCCGTTCAACACTGTTTTGACCAAAGCTATGAAAAAATTCACGTACAGAATATCCCAAACCCAAATTTTTTCTCTAATTCTATCTTGGATACTAATCATAGCTTTAACCCTAGCCCTAACCCTAAAGGTTTTAGGTTGCTTTAGAGGTTAACTCAACCTTTAGCATTGGTTCAGGCTGCCTGTTACTCCTGCTGGAGTGTCATTTCCGGTGCCACATCTGACGTGATTTCCGGTCTCCACAGGGTAGCCCTATGTTAGCCCTTGATGTTGGACGTTGCATGTTCAATGTCACTTCCAGTTCCCATCACACCGCAGCAGGAGTGATGTGAAGCCCGTTGTGGCTCTGAAAGGTAAGTTAACCTCTTAACACATTTTACATCAATCCAAATTCAAAGCATAAATCTACATATAGTAAACTGAACATGTTAAATTGTGATGACCATTTGAAACAGGATGACTCTGTGAAAATGTCTGGGAATTGTTTTAATTTTTACTCAAGCATTGCTCTCAATGGTCATCATGTTGACTATTGTTAAAAACGGGCTTTCATTGTGTGAAGTGGAGAGGTGTGCTGGATGTCTGAGCAAAAATGCCTTCATTCTGTAAGGTGCAAGCAGTGAACCCCCTTAAAAGCCTATTGTCTAGAAGCTTTTCATCAAGCTTTAGGTTTTTTTATTTAGTTTTTTATCATGATATCATGACTTGTCAAGACCTAAAAAGTCAAGGTAAGGCTTTTTTTATAAGATGGATTTTTCTGTTTGCAAAATCGTTTGCAGATCCCTAATGGAAATTTGAGGTTTTACTCTACCTGCTGATCTTTCTACACGTATTCACTTTACATGCAGCAGATTTTGCTATGGTTGTGAACATGCATTGGCCCAATATTGTAGAGCTCATCTGCATCATGATGCAGTCTTTGACACAGAATCCACATAGACACTGTATCAGTATATGACAGGTAACTTAATTTTCATGGTGTGGAAAAATAAGTGCACAGTTCATAAGATATAGTGGAATGCAGGTTCCCAGTGGAATTTGGTTAGCACTTTTAGCACATTTACTGCTGCATTGTATATCGTACCCCTGTGAAATGTTCAGCACATAAGATAAATAGACTGGATGGAAAATTTTGGGGTTTTTTTGTGTGACTTTGACAGCAGTCACTTTTTTGGG
>JAODAL010006306.1:35000-134699 GCA_025379985.1 Phyllomedusa bahiana | reverse complement strand
GCAAGGTGCTCTATCAAAAAGCTGCCTGCCCCAAAAAGTGAAAAAAACACGTATCTGAAATGTATACGGATAATAAAAGGTATTTTTGGCACCTATCAATTCCCCTGTGGTGACTACAAAATTGCTGGATTCAAATTTAACTGCAAGGTGGCTCTATCAACAAAGCTGGCCTGTGCCAAAGTGAAAAAACACGTATCTGAAATGTATACGGATAATAAAAGGTATTTTTGGCACCTATCAATTCACCTGTGGTGACTACAAAATTGCTGGATTCAAATTTAACTGCAAGGTGGCTCTATCAACAAAGCTGGACTGGGCAAAAGTGAAAAAACACGTATCTGAAATGTATACGGATAATAAAAGGTATTTTTGGCACCTATCAATTCACATGTGGTGACTACAAAATTGCTGGATTCAAATTTAACTGCAAGGTGGCTCTATCAACAAAGCTGGCCTGTGCCAAAGTGGAAAAAAAGACGTATCTGAAATGTATACGGATAATAAAAGGTATTTTTGGCACCTATCAATTCACCTGTGGTGACTACAAAATTGCTGGATTCAAATTTAACTGCAAGGTGGCTCTATCAACAAAGCTGGCCTGTGTCAAAGTGAAAAAAACACGTATCTGAAATGTATACGGATAATAAAAGGTATTTTTGGCACCTATCAATTCACCTGTGGTGACTACAAAATTGCTGGATTCAAATTTAACTGCAAGGTGGCTCTATCAACAAAGCTGGCCTGCGCCAAAGTGAAAAAAACACGTATCTGAAATGTATACGGATAATAAAAGGTATTTTTGGCACCTATCAATTCACCTGTGGTGACTACAAAATTGCTGGATTCAAATTTAACTGCAAGGTGGCTCTATCAACAAAGCTGGACTGGGCAAAAGTGAAAAAACACGTATCTGAAATGTATACGGATAATAAAAGGTATTTTTGGCACCTATCAACCTGTGGTGACTACAAAATTGCTGGATTCAAATTTAACTGCAAGGTGGCTCTATCAGCAAAGCTGGACTGGGCAAAATTTAAAACGAACACCTATCTGAAATGTATACTGATAATATAAGTGGAGTTTTGCACCTAACAGATAGACCTGCAGTTACTAGAAAAGATATGTATCCTAATAAAAGTTCAGGCTGCCCAATTTCCAAGTAATATTTCAACAGAAAACTGTTAATAATAAAGCTATTGCAATGCAATGTCTACACTAAGTCTGGGTGCACAATATCCAGTATTCTTTAAAGAGCTTGTCTGTGTTCGCCCGCGGGGCCCCGCCAGGCTCCCCCCCATGATGCTCCTTTAAAATTCTCTGCCTAACTACTTAAAATCTGCAAATCTCTGATTAACTAAGTTGTAAGTATCACAGCTAAAAGTAGAGCTGTCTCTGTGAACAAATAGAATAATTTCGCTGAGCTGTTTGCACAGAGGCAGAGCGCACGTCCTACTGCTTTGAGATACTGACACACACTGATCATGAACAGGGAAGGGCTGTTCTATGTAAAACAAGGTCATGTGATTTTTCCAGCCAATCGCAACCATACACATCCCAGTCATGACGTTGCACAGACATCTCACCCTGCTCTATTCTGTAAGCTGATTTGCTGGCCGCCAAAATTACAGGAAGCGCCAAAAATGGCGCGATATTAATAGATTATGCACAGATTTTAACCTAAATTTTCGCGTGATCTATTATTTCTGATCAACGTAAATACCATGCCGATTTCAACTTTGTCGATAATAATCGCTCAACACTAATTATGACTGTTGAAACGCTGGGAGGCAAAAGCTGAAAAATGTAGCTGGTCATTAAGACCATTTTAGGCCTGGTGCTTAAGGAACTTGATAGAATGTTTGCAATGACATATAGATACAAGAGTACATTCACTGCCAATAAATCTCTAGATTCCCCTCACAGCTCCACGGAGCTGCTAAAAAATATCTTCGAAAGCTGAACTGCTCTCTCAGCAGAGCCCCCTCCTCCTCTCTTCTCTGTGCTGACACTGAGCTGCTACTGTATGCGGGCCCCCTCCCGTCAGTGTCTGTGCACAGTCGGGATGGTGGAGGAGGGGTGTCTGCACTGCATGGGCTGAGAGCAGATCACTACAGGAAGCTGCTGCCATGTGTGCACCTCTTCCCCACCTTGTGTCTTACCGAGACCTCTGGACTGCATGAGGAAGTCGGCTGCACTACATACAGGTACATGTATAGGGATGTGACTGTAAATATGTGTGTGTAGATGTCTATAATGTGTGTATGAATATTTCTCTGTGTGTAGATGTGTGTGATGTATGTATGAACTTAAGTGACCAGTATTCTGTGCAGGGTAAAGATGCAAATGAAATAAAATCTATTGTGTAAACAATCAAAGTCCACTAATATCAGAAATATCAGTATTTGTGTGGGATGTGACTAGTGTGTGACCAGTGAGTGCGGGATGTGATTGGCGTGTGACTGACATGTGCGGGGTGTGAGTGGCGCGTGCGAGATGTGACAGGCGTGTGAGTGGGGTGTGCGGGAGGTGACAGGTGACAGGTGTGTTAGTGGCGTGTGCGGGATGTGACAGGTGTGTAAGTGGCATGTGTGGGATGTGTCTGGTGTACACTATATTTTCTGGCTTGACGGAACAGGTGATAAGTTTTTTTTTTTTGGTTTTTTTTATGGACGGGGGACCCATTGAAAAGTTTGCTATGGGGCATTTCTAGTTACACCCCTGCTGGACATACATGTATAAACATGTTCATAGTGTGTCTCATTTCTGTTCCAGTGCTCCGGAGAGTATCTCCTTGGTCTTCATTCATCCAGAGATAGGAAAAGAAAAGGAGTATCACCACTGCAGCCACTGATTGGCTGCAGGGGTCATGTGCCACTCATTTACTTCACCATTTGGAACCACTCTTAATTGTGATGTAAGCAGAGGCAAGTGACCTCTACATCCATTCAGCGACTGCAGTGATGATATTGTGTTTGGAAATGAAGGATAGACAAAAGACTGGGGAAACCGAGTGCTGGAACAGAGGAGTGGAGAAAGTTAAAGGGGTTGTCTCGCTACAAAGAATAGCTTTCAAATTGTAGGGAACACAAAATAAAGACATTTTCCAAATATATTGCATTGTTCCTCTGTTTTCCCTAAAGAGATACAAGTGAATTTATTACCTCCATGGCTATTTCAGTTCCCTCAGTAACCAACCTGTAAACAAATCTCCCCAGGCTGTTTGTTCAATGAGATAACAGAGAGTGAGTCATCACACAGGTCAGCAGTGTCAGTCAGTGTCCTGTGCTGCCAGACAGTAAAAAGCTTGATTTATCTCAAGTAAACAGCTCTGTAATTAGGGCTTTTGTTTTGGGGATCAGATAAGAAGTCCTTCCAGTAGTTTGAGAAGCTAATCTAATCTAATTAGCATCTGAAAGCACAATTTAGCTGTAAAAAGCATGGAGCTTATGCAAATTAGTCTGAACCAGGAAGTGACAGGAATTTCTTTAAATGCATTCTTTGAAACCCTGTGGGGGACAAACTCCTTTAAGGTTTTTTTTTTATTTTGTTTGGCATGGGCAGCTTACTATTTAATTTTAATTTGAAACAAACAACCCCTTGAAGACATGTATATCATTTTGTACAGTTTTTAACACATGGGGCTACATGTATGAAAACTGTCTCGGTCTAAAACTCACTTTGTTGCCCATAGCAACCAAACAGAGCGCACCTCCCATTTTTCCAGAGCACTACATACATGTGGCCCATGGGATCTGACATCACATTCAAAGGTTTCCAATAATTTTTATGATTTCTGCTTGCTCTGTGTGAAAACAAACCATTCTTGTTTACAACCTAAGCCTAATTACCCAATTAGCTAAAATACTTGCAGCAAAATTAAGTGGGGTGTAACTAGGATGCAAATAACTAATAGGTTAATAAAGTACAAACAGATATTTGTAGTTTAATGTTTTGTGTTTTTACTATTTTAAAAATACTGTATGAAAATGGCAGTGATATTGAAATAATTTTGAAGGTGACTCAGAAGCTATTGATTTTGCAGTGCTACATGAAAGTCTGAAGATATAAGCTTTGAACTTTTTCTTATTTGCAAAGGAGTTCTCTTCAGGCTACGTTCACACGGCAGAGGATAAAATCCTCATCGGATTGTATTCAGAATCCAACCAGTATTTTACACTCTGTTTTCATTTTTTGTCCTGTTTTTTGCCACGGTTTTTGGCCATCCCATTCAATTAAACAGTACTATTATCCGCCATTTTCAAGTTAAATATTACGGATTATAGAGCATGTTCTAAGTCGAATTTTTGAAGATACTTAAGAAGCCTCTTAAAATCCAACAGTAAATCACTGACATGTAAACTTAGCCTTATATCTTCTCTGTTGTATCAGTATGAATTGATATTTTCATACTTCACACTGAAAGATCCAGACAGATTAACACAAAAGTCTAATCGTGACATGTATGAATGTTGGTGCTGACAGGCCAGTTCTAAATAACTTTAAAGCAGTGTAGAATGCACCAGAAAGAACCCCCGAAGTGAAGGGGGACCATGACTTTGGGAGTGGGGAACCTATAGCTCCCGTTAGTCTGGGAGTTTTTGGCTGTATAGCTGTAGGTATTTAAGCTGAGGGTTTCAGTGTATCATAGTATAATTTATTGTAAGTAACTTTGAGCAAAGGGGATAGGTTTTTGAAAAGTTCAGCTTATAGTCCCTTCAATGTGCTAAGCTGCCCGCTGTGTAGTTTATAGTTATGAGCAGGGGGGGGGGGGGGTTGAGATATGAGAGGGAAGAGTGTGTGGATGGGAAAGAGTTTACTGTGAGGAGGGTGTGGTTTAGGTATAGATAGAACTTCCGATCTTCACTTCCTCCTTCCTCTTTCTCTCACCAAGACGTCAGGAAAAGATGTGCCTCCCACCCACCCCTTTTTTAATGAATGCTCTGATGCTTGTGTTTAGCTATGATCTGTACAATGACTAATGTATTATTGTATTGTTTTATATTGGCTTTATAAACCTGGTTTCAGACACAGTTATTATGATACTGATGAGTACTTGTGTTGGCATTATCCGTTTAACCCCTTACCGACGTTTGACGTATGAGTACGTCAAAACGCCGGTAAGCGGCTTTGAAACGGGATCGCGGCGCGATCCCGCTTCACAGCCGCTGGGTGTTAGCGGCTAATTGCAGCCCGCCTGCGCTGTTTTACCCATCAGGCGCCGCGGCAAAGATGGCCGCGGCGTCTGAATGACCGAAAAGCGGTGCCGCGCACCGTTTTTTAGCCCGATCGGGACATCAGCGGTGAGATCGCTGAGTCCCGACAGGCTAACATGGCAGCGCAGAGCCCTGTGAAGGCTCTGATCGCTGCCATGTCCCGGTTTGCCCCACTTCCGTCCGCAGACAGGAAGTGGGGAAACTGCCATCTTTGTACACCCTAATGCATTGCCTATGCAATGCATTAGGCTGTATTAACGATCGCGCCCCTAGTGGTCAAGCACCATAGGGGGACTAAATGTTAAAGTAAAAAAAATAAATTAAGTTTTAAAGTACAAAAAAAAAAAGTATTAAAAGTTCAAATCACCCCCCTTTCCTCATTTTACAAATAAAAACAATAAATAAATAAAAAGTTACACATATTTGGTATCGCCGCATCCAAAAAAGTCAGATCTATAAAAATATAATATAATTTATCCCGTACGCTGAACACCGTAGAAGAAAAAATATTCCAAACGCCAAAATTGCGTTTTTTTGGTCATTTCACGTCACATAAAAATTGGAATAAAAGTGATCAAAAATGTCGCATCCATTTCAAAGTGCTAGCATTAAAAAGTACACATCTGCATGCAAAAAATGCCGCCTCACTGACGTCCGTAGGTGTTAGTACAAAAAAGTTATTGGTCGCACAAAATGGCACCGCAGCGCAAATTTCAAGAATAGAAAATGTTTGGAATTTTTTACGTTACCAAAACATGACGAAAACCGAACATGTTTGTTATTGCCGGATACGTATCAACCTGTAAACTACAGATAACATGTCATTTTTACTGAAAATTAAACTCCATAAAAACAAAACCTCCCGCAAACAAGGCGCAAGTACGTTTTTTTCCACATTTTGCCCCGCTTAGAATTTTTTTGCCGTTCTCTAGTATATTCTATAACAATATGAATAACACCAATACAAAATACAACTTGTCCCGCAAAATGAAAGCCCTCATATGTCTATGTAGGTGGAAAAATAAAAAAGTTATGGCTTTCAGAAGGCAAAGAGCAAATAAAATTTAGAGCCATATTATTATGACCGTTTGTCAGGAAGGGGTTAAGCCCAAGGGAAGGGCAATCCTTCAGCCATGGTTCCCTAGAGGTTTCCTTCACAGGGGTTTTTTCCTCTCCTGAGTGCTGTAGGATGACTCCCAGTGAGTCTGGGATTTGCTACTTGGTCAAAAAAAAAGAAAAGAGAAAATGAAAAAATATGAATCTTGGTATTATTACCTGTCACAGCTTTTGTGTTGTGGTTCAGGAGTCAGGTGGACTAATTTTAACTAATAGAGGATGTTAAATCTCATGGTGTGAAGAGGCTGATCTTCAGTAGGGTTGGTTATTGGTGCCCCTAAAGTGTACTGGCTCTGCTAGAATGGCAATCCAGAGCGTGCCGCCCCTTTATTGCTGTCTGGCCGGGTGCTGCATGTCAGACAGCTGGGAATATCACACAATTGTCTAGCACTCCACCTGACTCCTTCCATGTTTGTTGTACTTATGTGGTTTGAATAAAGCTGTGGCCATTTGACACCAAAGGAGAATGTGTTTGTGCATTTATTCTTGTGTTTGAACTGGGTACTAGGTAGAGCGGGGGTTCATCCCATATCCAAAAGTCATGTATGAACCTGTTCTTCTGCAGGTCATACATACAGGGCAGTCTGGTGCCAATGCGACATGTCTTGCTCAGTCATACCCTCCGTAACCTTGTCTGACTGTTCTAACTGTTCTGCGCCTAGATTTAGCGTCAAAGAATCATAAATGTGTCTACTTCTATGAATGTGGTACGACACCCCCAGAACACCCCTAATCTTTGGCGCATTAAAAAGGGTCTGGCATATTACAAAGGGACTTATCTCCAAAGTTTGGAGTGCACCTGTTCATACATTCTTTTTGACTCAAAGTGCACAGGAAAACTGGTCCAGCCCCATTCATACATGCATTTAGTTTAGTTATTTTGTGAAAATCCAACGCAGCAGATCATTTACTGCACAGTTTAAAGAAGCAAATAGTTTTATTCTGTACATCTGTAGGGACATGGATATCAGTATAATCAAAAGGAGTGTACAGTTTCTAGAGCTTTTGAACCACAGGAAACCTATAAACTACCTTATTAGTTCTGGTAATAGGATACCTATTATTTTTTATCACTGTTAGCAACAAGTTATCCTGGCTCTAGAAATGAATCAGATGTAATATAACAGGATCTTTATTCAGCATTGAACTATAAAAATAATGGTTTCTGTATATATTTAGAACAAAACATAAAAAGTTTAATTTATGAGTCATGAACCTATTTGAAGAAGGGCGGATTATACTTTTTTTATTGGTTTTGGGCAGCCACTGACCCTCACCCCACATTTCTCTTCAGTTTTTTGATCACCTGCCAAACACGCATAAATCTGTATTCTTCATCCTTGACCACTGGTGTTTTAAGGTTTCATTACAACATTCAGCAAGAATATTAACAAGTATATAAATCTATACGGAAGACATCATATGTCAGGTATTTTGCACTGCGTATTGTCATTGTGCGAAAAAGAATGTTGTGCTTCCATTTCTTACACACAATAGAATCTACCATTTTGTAAGAAGTGTACAATGATAGTCATTAAAGAGGTATTAACTTTAAACAGGTAGGCAAAGGTAAATTCAGACTATTACCAAATTTTGCTTCATTTAAGAGTTAGAGCAGTTACTGTAGGTCAATTCTCCTCTCCTTCTTGTTTATACAAGTTTCTCGAGTTTCTGACCAACTCTCTCTGCTCTATGGGTGGCCAGGGTGAATCTCTCTGATGGAGATTCATTAAAGGGGTTGTCTCGCTACAATGATTGGGTTTTAATTAAAAGATCTTTAAAAAACAAGCAGCTTTGCAATATATGTTCATTACAAATGTCCTACTGACTTTGAGTTATCCCTGGTAGTAGGAGTGCATCAGCTCCTCAAATCACTATAGCCACCAACCTGTTGATTTTTCTCTCACTGGCTGCCAGTGTTGGTGACATCAGCAGCTTCTGAATGCAGGCCAGAGCACAGAGCCCCTCCTGCACAGTATGAGGCCACTTGTGATGCTTCTGTAGTGGAGGGAGGGGGAGGGCTCTACTCCCAGCTTCTGTGTCTGTGTAGCTGTGCTGCCTGGATTAACCCTGTGTGTGCCTGCTCCCTCCTGCTCTCTACACAGATTGAGGAGAGCAGAGGTGAGGCTGATCTGTGGTCAGTACGATGTGACAGCAGGGAAGTGTGTTACTATAATCATGATGTGTCTGTGGAGCTTTGACTATACTAATAGAACAGATCAGGGGGGCATGTGAACGGTTCATATCGCTCCCTGCTCTGCTGTATTAGTGACACATCATGATTATAGTACACACTTCCCAGCTGCCCTGTGTCTGTTCTGATGGGAGGACAGCACAGAACAGGGTTTTTTTGTTGTTGCTTGAGATGTCCCTGGAGATTTGTATGCTAAGCAGGGGGTATAGGAACACTTACATCCCCCCCTGCTCTGCTATTAGCATACACAGCTTCACATACCTCAGGATCCATAGCCACTCATAGATCAGACCTCTCCCTGCTGTCTCCTGACCCTGTGGAGAGGAGCAGCAAGAGCTCGGCCACAGCAGCAGCACAGTGCGGCTGATCCAGCAGTGTACCGCTGGCAGCAGACCTAGGCAGGCACTGCAGTCGGAGGAGGAGAGCTGTCTGTGGGCTGAGGGGCGGGGGGGACAGGGGAGGAGATAAGGCAGACAAGAAGCACGCCCCTAAATTAAAAAAATCCTATGGTACTAGACACACTGAGGTAGGGTGAAAACCTATAGTGAGACTACTCCTTAAAGGACATTTTGGTACTTTGGAATGGCGCCACTGAAGCCTTTGGGAACTTTTTAACCCATCTAAATAACAATGTTATAGATTTACATTTGAAATAAACATAGATGAATTATTTTTCTTGGACCTCTCCATCAAAAAAGATGGAAATTGAAATTTACAAGCCATAAATTACCATGAAAAGCCAGCAACTGACAGCTATGATGGGAAAGTCACCAACTCAGAAAACCTCATGAAACATATCCTGAAAGGACAGTACCTCCATACAGTGCTTTGTGAAAGTATTCGTCCCCCTTGAACTTTTCAACCTTTTGCCACATTTCAGGCTTCAAACATAAAGATATAAAATTATAAATTTTTTGGTGAAGAATCAACAACAAGTGGGACACAATTGTGAAGTGGAACGAAATTTATTGGATATTTTAAACTTTTGTAAAAAATAAAAAACTGAAAAGTGGGGCGTGCAAAATTATTCGGCCCCCTTAAGTTAATACTTTGTAGCGCCACCTTTTGCTGTGATTACAGCTGCAAGTCGCTTGGGGTATGTCTCTATCAGTTTTGCACATCGAGAGACTGAATTTCTTGCCCATTCTTCCTTGGAAAACAGCTGGAGCTCAGTGAGGTTGGATGGAGAGCATTTGTGAACAGCAGTTTTCAGCTCTTTCCACAGATTCTCGATTGGATTCAGCTCTGGACTGTGACTTGGCCATTCTAACACCTGGATACGTTTATTTGTGAACCATTCCATTGTAGATTTTGCTTTATGTTTGGGATCATTGTCTTGTTGGAAGATAAATCTCCGTCCCAGTCTCAGGTCTTTTGCAGACTCCAACAGGTTTTCTTCCAGAATGGTCCTGTATTTGGCTCCATCCATCTTCCCATCAATTTTAACCATCTTCCCTGTCCCTGCTGAAGAAAAGCCCAAACTATGATGCTGCCACCACCATGTTTGACAGTGGGTATGGTGTGTTCAGGGTGATGAGCTGTGTTGCTTTTACTCCAAACATATCTTTTTTGCATTGTGACCAAAAAGTTTTGGTTTCATCTGAGCAGAGCACCTTCTTCCACATGTTTGGTGTCTCCCAGGTGGCTTGTGACATACTTTAAACAAGACTTTTTATGGCTATCTTTGAGAAATGGCTTTCTTCTTGCCACTCTTCCATAAAGACCAGATTTGTGCAGTTTATGACTGATTGTTGTCCTATGGACAGAATCTCCCACCTCAGCTGTAGATCTCTGCAGTTCATCCAGAGTGATCATGGGCCTCTTGGCTGCATCTCTGATCAGTCTTCTCCTTGTGGGAGATGAAAGTTTAGAGGGACAGCCGGGTCTTGGTAGATTTGCAGTGGTCTGATACTCCTACCATTTCAATATGGTCGCTTGCACAGTGCTCCTGGCATTAAACATCTCCACAACAGTATCTCGGACCTGCCTGGTGTGTTACTTGGTCTTCATGATGCTCAGAAACAGAAACATGATAATATTACAGAGTAGGTGCATTGATACGGAGACACACAGGTGTATTATATTTATCATAATCAGTCATTTACGACAACATTGGATAATTGAGAGATCCTCACTGAACTTCTGGATTGAGTTTGCTGCACTTTTCAATTTTTTTTGTTTTTTTTTACAAAAGTTTAAAATATCCAATAAATTTCATTCCACTTCACAACTGTGTACAACTTGTTGTTGATTCTTCACAAAAAAAATAACATTTTATATCTTTATGTTTGAAGCCTGAAATATGGCAAAAGGTTGAAAAGTTCAAGGGGGTCGTATACTTTTGATTAAATATACACTCTTTTTTTTGTTATTTGGTAAAGCAAGAGTTAATCTTTCAGAAATCCACCTATATAAGGTGTGGTTATCTGAAGCTAACTATCAGCACAATGATTAAGACTTCCTAAGTCGAAACGCGTCGTGCTGTTTACCCTATGGGTATCATACCTGCAACCCCTATACTCTGCATAAAGATGTTTTAATTGCATGAAAATAAACATGAGGTGATTTTAAAGAAAGCTGCAATCATCTGGTTTTCACGGCGACAGCCTGCAGGGTGGAGCATCCATACTACAATTGAAGTCGTTCTAGTGAAGGAGGTGATTGGGATAAAAAAAATGTATGCAAGGAAACTGAATGGAATGTATGTGTGCTGTGAGACCATTTGGTCTCAATGAGACATTATATTTTGGTTGTTTCATTTTAATTTTCTTTTATTGACCATACTAACACTTGGAACTGGCCATAATAAAGAGGGGGTTATCAGCCCAGATTTGGATCTTCTTCCCCATTTTTTATGTATTTTATTATTCTCACTTTATGTGAGTTCTTTTTGCATTTTTGTCTATCACCTCTTTTGTTTGTGTACAAGGCATTTCCCCTGAATTTGATTCAGGTAATCACACTCCATATTGAATAATGTCATGGGTAAGCATGGTAAGTGTGTTATTGCTTTACTATACATAAGTATATAATTAGTTATATATTTGTTTTGCTGTCATTTATGGGAAGAGTATCTAAATATGCATTTTGTATTTATCAAAGATCATGACCTTTAGTACATGTCCCTTGGTAAAAATATTACTAATGTATCTATTCCCCTTGTATATTAAATACTTTAATATGGAGTTTGTGTCAGTTTAATTTAGATACATTTTACTCATTTCTTAATGTAGGCATTTGTTGTTGAACTAGAAACCCATTGTCTCTGTTTAATGTTGCATTACCTGACATGCACAATGCCCACTACTTTGTTATGTTTGGATTAAACGGTGGTTGTGGAATATTTTTATTTCCATCCATTTTTCATACATTATCAGTATTAGTTGTGGTAGACATGTGTGGTTAGGCACTATTATTTTTAGTTGTCCTATTTTTTCCAAGCATACACAGTACCAATTTCGTCTGTCGACATGCACTGGAATAACTCGTCTTTTGTCTGCCCGCACTTGTGTGTGTGGCCTGTACAGTTAGTCATACACAGTAAGGGACTATTATTTCCCATTATTTTAGCTTTCTTTAGCTTTCTTTGGGCATATACAGTATCAATGCCATCCACTGACAGGTGCCAGAGTATTCTATGAATGCCTCCATTCTTTGAATGCCTGTCTTTCTATCTGGACAGGGGAAATGCTTGGGGTCTTCTTTCTGACATATAGGACAAGAGTAGGGGGAATCTAGGGAGTGCCACTGTGTGGTGGAGTACACTTCTCCGGGTGATTTCCATGCTTTTAGGCAGAGTAAATTAAGAGTGAGTTTAGGGATTTATGCATTTCCCATCAATATTTACTTTGACCAGATTATGAACTGAAGCATGCTTGATCAGGTCATCATATTACATGCACCCTTTTTAACATTCCAGGGGTTAACCTGCATCCACATAAAATCACTGTACACTGGTCTCTCTACATAAGACATTCATTGGTTCTAGAACAACCATTGTATATTGAAACCACTGTATGTTGAAAATATAACTCTATGGTAAACTGGTAATTGGTTCCAAAGTCCCAAAATGTCACCAACATAATGAAAATGATTAAAAAAAAAAAAAAAAAAGAAGCAGATAACTAATACAAATAAAGCAAGTCCTTACAGTCAGAAAAGGCTGCTGGAAGCTCTGTAAAACAGCCTGATGAGTAAACGTCTTTAAATATATTCAAAGTGCTGAAATCAGCATTATACTGGTCCTCAAGAAGCTCTGCAAAAGCAACAAAGTGCCCAAAAACAAATTCAGCAACATCCGAGTTCCAAAACAACACAGTACTCTTATAAGCCCTATAGTGTAACAAAAAGCAGTTTAGGTTCACATCTATGGCATTGCTGTACTTGGGAGAACCTTCATAACAATTTACTGTAAGAGTTGTGTGTCTGTGGTGGCACATTGTGGGGCACTATATTTTGATCACCAAAATGGCATATCTATTTCTTTTTACTTTGCACTATCAGCTGTGCAGTAATTTCTGAAACACACCTGTGGGGTCAAAATGCTCTCTACAACCCTTGACAAATGTCTTAAAGGGTGGTGTTGTTCATAATGGGTTCACTTCTTAGATTTTTTTTTTATTATTATTATTGCACATCAGAGCCTCTGGAATTGCGCGCCAGTGCTGTTTAAATCACTAGTATACCTTGAAAGTAAATCTGGAAAAAATTTCTGGAAAAAAAATATTTTTCATTTTAATGGCCCAATGCTTAATGTCCTGCCCCCACTTCACGTACCCCCGGGGTCTATGTGGAGCTCGACAGGCAGCTAAACGCCTTCCTACTTGTCAATAATTACGACCGTGTTTGAAGTCTGTAGTTTTATTAACAGGATGTAGGATCGGGTAAAACTGATGGACAAACAAAAATGTACATTAGAATACACATATGCTGTTTGTAACAAACATAAAAACAGTGTACAAGGTAGAAATACAGTAAACATTACATGGTGGACAACATGCCTAGGTCTATCTAAATAACAGCACATTATAATCTGTCGTAACTACATACAAGTTCTAAACTGTACTAGCAGTGCTTATGAAGCTAGGTATAGCTAGACATTTCCACAACTGAACAGCTTACCAACTATGCTTCAACAAGAGCAGAGATGAGATGGCTGATGTCCTCTTCTGTGCAGACATGAGGTGAAATGAGTCATCTACCCATAATGCAAAGAACTTCCTCTTAAACAGGAAACAATAACATTTGTGAAACCTTACAAACAAAGGCCACAAGGTGGCACCAAAGGCATTAATTATTTAACTAATGCATGTAAACCATCTTGAATTACAAGTAAACATTAATATGTGTCTATGAGCAGCACACTCCCCGCCTGGCGTCAATTGATGCCACTAACAGAGTCCTCAGAAGAAAACAGTAATATGAGTTCAGTAACTGGTCTGAGGAACAGTTTAGTCTCATTCTGCCTATGCACCTTGACCTCTACTTTGCGTATGCTTCCGTCTTCGCTTGGGAGTGTTTTGGTGATAAGTCCTAGAGGCCATTCGTTTCTATGGGATTGACAGTCATTGGTATGCGTAGTCAAGGCATTTTTGAAAGAACGTGCCATGTGGGTTAAGTAGGTGATGGCTCGAATAAGTGATTTCCAGGTAGAGAATCTACTAAATCTGTGAGACTTGAGTCTGCTGCTTGTAACTTCTGTATGCAACGTTGACACCTGAGGACGGATTTCAATATCTGTGTCTACATCCACTAGTTCAAATTTCTCAAGATTTGTGGTGTTGTGCTCTGAGTTGTACAGAAGTGCAGGACCTGTAAACCAGATTGTATCTTTTAGTTGGTCAGCAGCTGTAGATCTAGTTGCTTGGTCTGCAGGATTATGGTCTGTAGGTACAAAATGCCATTGTTTTGGACAGGTTAACCTTCTGATTCGTAACACCCTGTTGTTGACGTAGACATAAAAACGCTTGGTTTCATTGTATATATAGCCCAGGACTACTTTGCTATCTGTGTAAAACTCAACATTTTTTATTTCCATGTTCAGTTCTGTTGTGATCAGTTCGGCAAGCTCAACTGCTAATACTGCAGCACAAAGTTCTAGTCTGGGTATTGTGTGTTCAGGGAGTGGTGAAAGTTTTGTTTTGCCCATGACGAATCCAATGTAGAATTGTCCTTTGACATCTATTGTCTTCAAATAGGCTACAGCAGCAATAGCTTTGACAGAAGCATCAGAAAACACACAGAGTTTTTGTATTTGAATTTCAGTGGATGGAACAGGTGCATATGAACGTGCGATATGAAGATTAGATAGAGCAGTTAGAGAGTTCTTCCATTGTATCCACTGTTCTTTTCTTTCAATAGGGATTGGATCGTCCCAGTCTAAAGTATCACGGGTTAAGTCTCTGAGTATTGCTTTACCTTGAATAGTGACAGGAGCCGCAAATCCTAAAGGGTCATACAAGCTGTTTATGGTAGACAAGACTCCTCTTCGGGTAAACGGTTTTTCTTCCTTGCTTACTTGGAAAGTAAAGGTGTCAGACTGTAAATCCCAGAGAAGTCCAAGACTACGTTGCATAGGAAGAGTGTCGGTACTCAAATCTAAGTCTTTTAAGTCATTTGAGTAGTCAAGTGTTGGAAAGGCTTCCATTAATTCTTTACTGTTGGATGCAATTTTATGAAGTCTTAAGTTTGAATTGGCAAGCATTTCTTGGGCTCTTTTGAGAAGACTGATTGCAGCCTCAATTGTGGGTAGTGATTTTAAACCGTCATCCACGTAAAAATCTTTTTCTACAAAGTGTCTAACATCTGATCCATATTCTTTCTCACCCTCCTTAGCGGAATGTTTGAGCCCATAAATGGCTACTGCAGGTGAAGGGCTGTTACCAAAGATATGTACCCGCATGCGATACTCTATGGGATCTTTGGAAGGATCATTGTCTCTGAACCAGAAGAATCTTAAAAAGTTTCTGTGTTCTTCTTTGACCAGGAAGCAGTGGAACATCTGTTGGATGTCAGCCATAAACGCAACAGAGTCTTTACGAAAGCGCAGAAGTACTCCAAGGAGTCGGTTGTTCAGGTCTGGCCCTGACAGAAGGACATCGTTTAATGACACACCATCGTGCTTGGCACTGGAGTCGAACACTACTCTTATTTGACCTGGTTTCTTTGGGTGGTATACTCCGAATATGGGCAAATACCAGCACTCCTCAGAGTCTTTTAAAGTAGGAGCTATCTCTGCATGACCATTCTCAAAAATCTTCTCCATGAATGTAAAAAAGTGGTCTTTCATATCTGGTTTTCTCTGAAAGTTACGTGTGAGAGAAATGAAGCGTTTGTAAACTTGTTCTCTGTTGTTAGGTAAGCGTGGTCTCACAGTCCTGAAGGGAAGAGGAGCAACCCAATGATTGGAATTGTCTTTGGTTATTCCTTGCTCCATTATTGTTAGGAATAGTTTATCTTCAAATGACATTGCCACCTGATTGTCCTCTTTAGTTCTCTGGAAAACTGTGCATCCCAAATGGTCTTGGTCACTGTCACAGGCATAATTGTCACATGAAGAGCCTATGAAGGGACATGGTATTTGAAAGCTGTGTGGTAGCTCTTTGAGGTGGAAATTATTTTCACACGGTTGGAAAAGAGAAGGGCGTCCATTCTCTAGCGTGTTGGTAAGCATGTTGTTAACAAAGGTCGGTTTGTGCACATTCCCTAGACAAACATCTCCTATAATGACCCATCCTAGATCAAGTTTCTGGGCATATGGAGCATTGTGAGGACCATTAATTTGGCTTCTAGCTTTGTGAACTCTCAAGATATCTCTCCCAAGGAGTAGGATTATCTGTGCTTGAGCATCAAGTTCTGGTATAAGATGAGCTATACGCCTCAAATGGGAGTGATATTCTGCAACATCTGGTGTAGGGATTTCAGCCCTATTGTCTGGGATCTGGTTGCACTCGATTATGGTAGGTAAGGGCAAGCAGGTGAGACCATCAATAGACTCTACCTGGTATCCAGTAGCTCTCCTCCCCGCCGTCTCAACAGTACCTGCACATGTCTTTAGTGAGTAGGGAGAGCTGGGTCCTTTGATGTTAAACATTTCGAAGAAAGCAGATCTGGCTAGAGACTTGTTACTTTGGTCATCTAGAATTGCATAGATCTTAATTGCTTTGTCTTTGTGCCCTGATGGGTAGACTCTGACCAGGCATATTTTGGAGCAGGACCTGCCACCTGTGAGTCCTTTGCAGACCTCTGTACATTGTGAAGTAACTGCTGGTGTATCATTACTAGCATTACTCTCTCCTTCATCATGTTCCTCAGTGCTTTCTGCATGTGGTAAAGTCCATGGGGCTGGACCAGGGTGTAAAGCTGTGTTGTGATCTGTTCTGTCACATTCTGTACATTTTACACTGACCTTACAGTCCTTGGCAAAGTGAGATGTCGACAAGCAACATTTGTAGCATATGTTGTTCTCTTTGAGGAAGGTTTTGCGTTCTTCCATCGACTTTTCCCTGAAGGCTCTGCATTTCAGTAGGGAATGTGGTTTCCTGTGCAAGGGACACTGCTTACTGGGATCCTTGATCGTGGCGTCCTGGTAAAAGGAGTTTGAAGACCTGTGAGAGTAATCTGTAGGAGAGATATTGGTTTTGTGAACGGTCACTGGTGTTCTATGATGCTTAAGACCAGGAGGAGTGACAGATGACATTGTAAAATCAAAGCTTGGATCATTCCTAATCTTTGCTTGCTGTGTAACAAAGTCCACAAACACACTAAATGGAGGAAATGGTACATTGTGAGCTTGTTTATACCTGGACCCATGTGTGACCCACTTATCTTGTAGGTTGTAAGGAAGCTTTTGTACTATAGGGTTGACACCTCTGGCTGTGTCAAGAAATGCAAGTCCTGGTAGATCTCCATCTGCTTTGGCAACCTGTAGTTCCATTAACAAGTCACTTAGTTCTCTAAGTTTCTGGTATCCCTTACTGGCTATTCTAGGGAAGTCATCAATTCTTTTGAACAATGAGCTTTCTATAGCCTCTGCTGAACCATAACACTCATCTAGTCTCTCCCAGATCATTTTAAGACCTGTTTCTGGGTAATTTATGTTAATGTCTCTTATTCTCTTAGCATGCTCAGCAGATTCATTTCCGAGCCACTTTACTAGGAGATCTAACTCTTCCCTACATGACATCTCCAAGTCTCTGATTGTATTTTGGAAAGAGGATCGCCAAGCTTTATAGTTTTCTGGACGATCGCTGAACTTTACAAGTCCTTTGTTGACCAGCTCACGTCGAGCAAAGAACTTAGCAAAGTCCGTTGTGGCTTGATTGGCCCTGAAATGGGTCGCTGGAGAATTGTTCTGGTGTGAGTGAGGTGTATGATCATACCTTTTAGGAATCTTTGCATCAGTCCTGTCAGTATCATACCCTTTAGGGGTGAAGAGACTTCCTCTGTGCTGGAATGAAGAATGGATTCTTTGTTGAGGGGTGAAGTCCACTTGATCTGTATCATGCTGCTCTGCATCCTCTTGCTTGTAGAACTGTGGTCTGGAATCAGTTCCCTGCTGCAGGATAGGATGTCTTTGGGGTGGCTCAGCGATGATATCTTTGGTTTCTTGAGCAGGCTGAGAGCTGCTAATGGAGTGTTGATGGACGTACTCTGAAGTGCGCTGTAGTGGATCTTGAGGGCTTTGCTCTAGGCCAAGCACATTGCTGTGTCCACTGTGGTCACTACCAGGAGATGCAGCTGCTTCTAAGATTTCTGCTTCAGCTATGGCGGCTGCTGTTTCTTTCTCAATAGTGAGCTTCTCCAGTGTTACTTGCAGGCGTGTCCTTTCCAGCTCTAATGAGGCCTCTTGTTGTGCTTTCTCTGCTTCCAGGGATGCTTGCTGTAACTTCAGTTGCATCTCTTGTTCAGCAAAAGCAGCTCGAGCCTTTGCTGCTTCAGCCTTTGCGCGGGCGATGGCGGCTGCACTGCCGACAGATGACGCTTTGGAGGAGCTGGCTCTTGATCTTGTCTTTAGAGAAGATGTGTGGCTTTGTGACATGGTGTGACTGTTTAGAGATCGCTGTGTTGCTTGCTTGCAGGTGAATGCGTGCACGTGGCTGACCTCTGTATAGTCTGAATCTTCTCCTCTTGTTTTTAGCAGTTGTTTTACTGTCCTGCCCCCACTTCACGTACCCCCGGGGTCTATGTGGAGCTCGACAGGCAGCTAAACGCCTTCCTACTTGTCAATAATTACGACCGTGTTTGAAGTCTGTAGTTTTATTAACAGGATGTAGGATCGGGTAAAACTGATGGACAAACAAAAATGTACATTAGAATACACATATGCTGTTTGTAACAAACATAAAAACAGTGTACAAGGTAGAAATACAGTAAACATTACATGGTGGACAACATGCCTAGGTCTATCTAAATAACAGCACATTATAATCTGTCGTAACTACATACAAGTTCTAAACTGTACTAGCAGTGCTTATGAAGCTAGGTATAGCTAGACATTTCCACAACTGAACAGCTTACCAACTATGCTTCAACAAGAGCAGAGATGAGATGGCTGATGTCCTCTTCTGTGCAGACATGAGGTGAAATGAGTCATCTACCCATAATGCAAAGAACTTCCTCTTAAACAGGAAACAATAACATTTGTGAAACCTTACAAACAAAGGCCACAAGGTGGCACCAAAGGCATTAATTATTTAACTAATGCATGTAAACCATCTTGAATTACAAGTAAACATTAATATGTGTCTATGAGCAGCACACTTAAAATCTGTGAAACAACCATGGGGATAAAATGCTCATTTCAGTCCTAGACAAATGCAGTGAGGGGTGTACTGTCCAGGATGGATTAATTTTAGGGGGTTTCACTTCAATGATACATTCACTTCCCTGCAGATGTCAATTGTCATCCAAAAAACATTTCAGCAAAATCTGTGTTTCTTGTGAATCTGAATATTTTAAAGCTAAAACTACATAGATTATTGTAGAAAAAATAAATAGATTTTTCATGTTCATTACCCAACAATAAAAAAAATCTGTGCAATACAAAATACACACGACACCCTTAGATGACTTCTTTGAGTGAGTTTTTGGGATTGTTTCTTATATTTTGGCACCCGAAACAGTGCATGTCCCCACGGCACAGGTTTTCGGACGGTTTTTCAGCCGGTTTGCGGTTTTTCAGACCACCTGAAAAAATGGCCGAAAATTAGCACAATTGTGCTCTATGGAAAACCCGTGCAGCAGTCCCCACTGCACGGGTTTTCTGCCCGGCGGTTTTGCCGCCGGCGGTCCGGTAGCAAAACATTGAACATGTTCATTCTTCCGTCCGGTTTCCGGACAGAATATGAACAACTCAATGGGAGGGGGTAGGGCTGTTCTCCACTCATCGCAGAGAAAAGCCGACCCCCCACCCCCCCGCGGCCGTGGGGACCGCCGCAAAACCGGACAAATACCGGCCGGCAAACCGGCCGGTATTTGTCCACTGCCGTGGGAACATGCCCTTAGGTGCTCTTTTATTTCTGAGGCCTGAGTTTTGTTAGCATATAAAGGTCACTTATGACTTCTCCAATAGCTGGCAAAAAGTGTTTTACTGGAGGTGATGAGATTCGAAGTGTGATTTTCATGGGTGCATTGCCCACTAAAAAATGAGACACAAAGGGCGACATGTATGTTCTGGTGTTAAATATGGCAAAAGTGATTAGTTTCCCGATGTATGGCGTGTCAAATGAACATGTTTGGTGCATTGTACGCCTGGCCCAACACTTTGCCCGACACCGTCAAAGATGAGGGGGCGTTCTGAGGGCGTGTTGCACCATATTCGTACTAATAGATACATATATGAATGGGGCTCAACAAAACTAAGTGCATTACTGCTCGAACAGGCAGTAATACATTTATTTCAATGTGGTCTGCCTGAGCCTGAGTTGTCATAATGGAACTAGATTTGCCATCAGGGTGAAAAAATGTCCCTCATTTCTCAACTTATACCAGTAAAATAATAAAAAGTAATCTATGATAATTATCAAACTATATAAAATTAAATTATATAAATGTCATAATAAATTACATAATATAAAATTAATATAAAATTATAAAAGATCCCAAAAAGATAAAATTATCTTCTAAAAGTGTATTTAAGAGTTATATAATCTAAAATTAATTTAAAATTTAATAATATAAATTAATTAATTAAAGGAGTTTTGCCATGATCTCATTTCATACCTCCTTCATGCAGCTCTTCGGCTCTGTGTGCTCAGAGGGGGTGGATGTGATTTGTTTGAATTGCATATCATGTGACCCAGCAGGATGACATCACCAGGCCTTTTCTCTCTCTAGTGAAAGAAAGGTCTCTTTATGTATAGAATTGTAAGTAGCTACAATGTAGCTCAGAGGTAACATTTTTGCTTTACAGCACAAGGGTTCTTGGTTCAAATCTCTGCAGGAACTTAACCTGTGGATTTTTTTTCCCTTTATCAATACACATATCTCATTGAGGATTCTTTTTTTTATTTGCACTGTTTGACTTATTACTAACTAGTCCAAAGGACAGGAGTAGAATGACAGCACCCGTTGTTTGAACACTCAGTAGCTGCCTGAGAAGAGAGGTGATGTCTGAACATATGCGACCAGGACTGAGGAGCTCACAGCCCTGGTCATATCCCCTGGAGATAAGCTGTAAACAATGGATCACTAAAGGAGCAGCTACAAAAACAAAAACGGTGCAGAATTTTTAATAATGATGAATGGTGAAAATGTTTATTATTTCATTTTCAAACTTCCCACGTCAATTTTGCTTCGTGGCAAAACCCCTTTAAACCAGTACAGCATCTACCATGAATCTCGTTCTCAATCTTACGGAGTTAATCCCGTGTACTTACGGAGTTAATGTAGTATTATCAGCGATTACAGACACATCATAGCAGGCTAGAAATAAAATAAAAGGTGTGAGAATAGCATATCAGTAAATAGAAAGTATGGTAGTGATCTTGTATGCTGCACCACAAGTCTCAAATACATGTTTGGCACATTACTAGTGCATGTTTGACACCTTACTAATGCACCAAAGTTCCACGGCATGCCAAACATAGATGTGAGGCGCCATTTATGACTACACATTCACCACTTTCATATATTCAGAAGCATTCTAAAGGGGAAAAAAAGATGCAAAAAATTGTGTTGAGGGGCCAAGTTTCATACATGTCACCCAAAGCCTGGTTATTGACAAATGCGGTTGGTTGGTTAATGTTAACCATACCTCGATGCAAACAACCTTTAGAAAACCTCAGAAAATGTCTTTTAGAAATGCATGAAGCTAGAAAAGGCTAGAAAAGTATATCTAAAGACAAGAGGTTGTCTCACTAGATCAATTCATCTTAGCTTAGTCCTGTTTTCTCAGTTTAATTTTTTAATTCAGAGGCATGTTTACTGGCTACTACTGGCCTGCAGTGACAAGCTGCTAAGGACAACAGGTCTGTAGCTATAGCAACTGGTGCTGGAAGCCTATCAGGAGAGATAGCTGTAGTGACCTGAGGAGCTGATGCAGCCCATACAAGAGGGCATATCTAGGAATAGGTAGGACACTGTTAATGGACACATACTGCAAAGTGACTTGTTTTTGCAATATCTTTAACATGAAGAGCAATCCTTGTAGTGAGACAACCCCTTTAACAAAACTGCTGTGCATGAAAAGACACCATGAAGAAATTCCCTGCTGTCCATAAAAAAAAAAAAAAAATGGTGGCTCTTTTATATTTGCCTATCTGGATGCTCCACACTACTTTATGGGAAATATTTGGATGTTTGACAAAACTTTTGATTAAAAAGTTCTACGGGCAGGTGAGACAAGAAAACTTTACAGTACAAATTCACAAAACTGTGCTTGAAGGAGAAAGAGGATAGCACATCAAAACCTCACCCTAACTGTGAAGCATGGTAGAAGGAACATCATGGTTTGCTGCCTCAAGCTCTAGATGACTTGAAATCATTTAGGGAACAATACATTCTAAGATTCAGCAAAACATTTTCCATGAAAATATAAGAGCAGCAGTCCATGACCTCAAGCTGAACAGAAGTAAGTGATGCAATAAGACAATGACCAAAAGCACACAAGTAAATCAACTAAAGAATGGTTGAAAAAGAAGATTTGTGTTTTGGAGTCCTGACCTTAACCCTAATGTGATGTATGACCTAAAGGGGACTGTGCACACAGTACACCCCATAAATACAGATGAACTGAAACATATTTGCAGGGAGTAATGGTCCAAAATTCCTCCATGTTGTGTGTATCTTGAAATGAAAAACACTCACCTGTAAAATGAAATAGATAATAATAATAAGTACATTGTGTAAATACCATTTGCAGCTGCCAGAAATTTGTGAATGCGACTGCAGCTATAGGAAAAGCTGCAGGTTATTAAATTCAAGGTATTACCTCTTTACTTGTTTAATCACTTAGATTGTGATTGACTATAATTACGATAACAATCACATTTTATTTTTACTGAAATTCAGTCAACTCCAAATGATTTGATTATTTCTTACAACAATATATATTGAAAAAAAAAGTCATAGATTTTTGCAGTGACTTTTTGGAATCATAAACTGTTTGAGTCGTATTTTTTTATTTTTTGTGATTTTTTAACCATATATATTTCAAAAGGGTTTTTTTTTTTATAATTATATAAATTGTTGTGACAGAAGCCTTGAAAAAAGTTTTCCCATTTTCAGGCACTGCTTCTAAAATAAATCAGTAACATCTATTGCATTAAAACATGTACACAGTAACCAGTTGCATAGACAACACGAACATCTCACAGTCCCTCTTGTACTGATTTAGAACATTTGCCACAATAAATCTTATCTATCAAAACTGTCTGACAGTGGGAATAACTTGGTTATTGCTATGGACAATAAAGACAGTTTTACTGTTAAACAGTATTGAAAAAGAAGTCCCATTGAGTAGTCAATGGTCACAGCCAGCCAGTACAAGGCAGAGAAAGTATTATATGGATCAGACATGTTGCATGTTGTGTCCATCCTATTCCCTTTCCCTGGATTATATGAAGATATAAAATAGAATTTGCATGGTAATCTTTGTTGTTATCATGTCGCACAGACAACCGCATCAATAAGGTCAGTGTAAATCAGCCTATAACAAGTAAACCTTAGCAGCAAGTGACTCCAAACGAGGTTATCTTCTGCCCGATCCTTTAAACTCATCATATCAGAAACTGGGCCAGTTGGGGGATTTGTTGGTGATCTTATTCTGTGCCAGTCTCTGCATCCAACATGGTTTCTGAGCTTGGAACCCTTTGTTATGGTATGTTCACACAACATATTTTAACGCATATTTTAGGGTATATATTGCACCAAAATATGCCCCAAAATAAGCTTCAAGCAATGTTCTAAACACCTTTCATAGATTCTAATGTAAAATATGTGCCATCATTCACATGAAGGATATTTTAAAAGTGTATATGCAACACATATTTTAAGTCAATTTTACGCAAGTTAATTTAAAGTGCCTTGTCAATTCTTGAGGTGTTTATGCTTGTATAATCAAAGGAAACAAAATAATGTTCAAAATACTCTTCAAAATACTGTTCAAAAAATGTCTGTAATCAGGCATTTTTTTAAGCAGATTTAGAAGCGTAAAATTACACTTCAAAATAAGTCATGTAAACATACCCTTAGAATCCTAGAAAACCTTGGGGTTTGCACAAGACACCGTGACTAAGAAACACTGCTCTACAATTTTGTGTCTTCTTAGTAGTGTAAAGAAACGGGTTGTAAAAGCCATGTTTTATTTAACCAAACATCCAGGATACCTAGGTTGACATGTCGCAACACACCAACGTTGGTTATTTGGCGTATGTGTCTCCCGATTTTGTAGTGTACTCCAAGTGTACGGTGGTTGTCAGCGCATTGTACGCCATCTTTTATGTGGCTGTATGCGCCTTTTTTAGCCGTACGTGTGCGCCACATTCGTATGGGGCTTACACTGTTGGCTGTTTTCTACGTGTGACTTTAGGCGCATCGCGGCATTTTGTCGTGTGTGCGCCTTTTTTGCCGGCTGGTGGCATCAGATTTGCATTGTCCGAACTTTCGTCATTCGTGGACGCCAAAAGTTCACCGCATTGACGTGTGCGAAAATGTGAGCGGATAACCTTTTTATTTATTGCTCCGGGGTTCATTGCAGAATGTCGTCCTGTACTTAGTTCTGGCTGCTGGTCGAAGTTGTAGATCGTGCGCCCACTGTGTGCGCTCTGATGTCGAATGTTGCTCCCAACTCTGCTCAAATGTGCCTAATTTACGAATTCGCCCCAAAAGCAAATACGGCAAAAATCGGGAGGGAGCTAGAAAGGATGCACAAGCATGCGCCCCAATCCATACATGCGCCGCAAAGACAACGTACGCTATGAAACAAACCTACACGCCGTTAACAAATGCATATAACTAACTAATGTGCCTAATTTTGAAGTATACAAGCCGGAACGCCCAAACAGGCGCCCCAAACAACACACTCACCGAAAGTGGCGCAACACCTAAAACATTCCAACAGATGCAAATACAACCACTTTACAAAACAAGCGCAGTTAGTAAATACATTTCGAGTGTATGATACTTTATGCCGCATTCAAACTGGCATACGGACGCCACTTGTGGGACATGTCGCCCTTAGGCTACGCCTACACAGTAACGTTAAAATGTCGTCCAAAATCCAACGGCATTTTAACACTGCTGTACCGCAACCTTTGGCATGGGTTTGCACCAGAAGCCGAGGTAAATTTTTGAATTTCCAGCCGGCCCAATACATGGGCTGCATGGGAATCCGACGGGTATTCGGCATAAAATAGAACATGTTCTATAGCCGCTCGATGGCCTGCGGCTTCAGGAGAAAACCCGTGCTGTGTAGACTGCAGCACAGATTTTCTATTGAAGTCTACACCACGCTACAGTCAGATCTTTGGCAGATTCAAAATACTAAGGGGGACATGTCTGAAAACTGTCTTGGTCTAAGACTTTCTTTGTTGCCCACAGCAACCAATCAGAGTGTCCCTTTCATTTTTCCAGAACACTATATGAAATGAAAGGGGAACGCTGATTGGTTGATATGGGCAACAAGAAAAGTCTTAGACCAAGACAGTTTTCAAACATGTCCCCCTAAGTCCGCTGAGAGTCTGGCGAGAATCCAGTGCTGTGTAGACTTAGCCTTACTACTTATTACCTAAATGAATTTGAAGTTGTGCTCTTTTTTTTGTTAAGGATTAGTCTTCTGCTTTAGTTTTCATTCTTCTTAAAATCATGGTCATATTTTTAACTCTGTTCCTGCTCATTTTCCCTTCTCTTTTGCCTTCACCTCTTTTAAGCATAATTCTTTTCCTCTCACAATAAGATAGCTTCTTTTCAATCCTGTCGCTTTCCCTGCACAGAGAAAACATGTTTATTTAATAGGGTTGATTCAGATTTGGTCAACAACTTGATATGAAACATCCTAAATATAATTTCACAAAGATGGTTGTTTTAAAAAAAATAATATTTTTCTGAAAGACGAATCAATGCCATGAGCATATATGAAATCAGAATGACTTCTGTGCATTGCTCTTTCTTTTGTCAAGAGATTAACATTGCATCTAAGAAGTAAACAGGTCATGTGTATCGCGAAGGTTAAATTGAACAGTGGCATCTCTTCTAGTACTTGAGATAAAAAGGGATATTGATTTCTCCCATTCTACCACTTTATAATCAAGTTGACAATCAATAAGTATCATAATCAACACAGAATGCTTTTCATGTCTCTAAATATTTAACCTTTGCACTAGAAGCCGGTCTTGACATTTATAGCCATCTAGCATGTTGTGTGAACGAAGCAGAATTACTGCTGCGTGAAACAGACCTGTCAAGACTTAGAACAGGAGTCTCAGGCTGCACAGGTGCCCTTTTGTATGGCTGGTGATCTGTTTAAAAGTGCTTTAAAGTAGAATATAAACCTAAACAAGCACTAGATCAGGGATGCACAACATGGCCCTCAGTACCCTCCTGGGCAGCCCCCAGCCATCAGGACATAAACTGCTTTGTCTCTGTTCTCATACTTCAGAAAGGAATATTAATCTTTTGACAGCTGCATTCATCAGATGGCACTGAAATCGGGCACTTTTAAAGGTGGGCACCATATGCAAAACACTTAATAGTTGGGAAACGTATGGCGGGCACTGTTTTGGTGGCAAAACAAATGGCTACCCACTGTTATAGTTGGCACTTTTAAGGGGGCCTGGTACTTTTTTATGGGGGGAAACACTAGGCACACTTTTTATATTTTGGCAGGGGTATGGCTGGTACTTTTAAATGGTGGGATCCTATGCATAGAAATTTTTTTAATATTTTGGGCACTGAAGGGTTTGGGCACTGTTAGGTGGGGAACTTTGTACACTTTTATAGTTGGAATTTAAATGGCGGACTTTTATGGTGGGTACCTAGGCTAGAAACTGTTATATTTGGGCACGTATGGCCTGGAAAACTTTTTAATGGGGGGCACGCTATGGCTATACGTTATATTTTGGGCACTGGGGAGACATGAAATGGGAAGGCATTTTCAAAATTAAATTTTCCCCAAGCCCTCATTTTCATTGAAAAAATTCCTAATTTGTTGAAAGTCTTTTTTTGTGCATTAAAAAAATTAGGTCTAAAGTTCGACGCGCCCCCGCCTATGTTTAGGCACATTCTGAAACTTAGGGGGAAATTAGAAATTTCCCCCAAAAAAGTATAAAGGTTTGTACATGGGCGGAAATAAAAAGAAAAGCCCATTAGAATGCATGCCCAGTGAATAAAAACTATGGTGTGATCTTCTTGGGGGACCACGGGTTCCAGCAAGACTTGGGGTTTGTGCCGGCTCTTGCTGTATGTAGAATAAAGGGTGAGAGCACAAAAAAAATTTTTTTTTTTTAAAATTGAATTAAAACAAAAAATAAAAAAAATTTAATAAAATCTGAAAAATAAAAACAGGGGGTTTTTTGAGGGCAAAATTAGTTTTAGTTTAAAAATTTAAATTTAAATACTTTTTATAGGAGATATTTTTCTTTTTTTAAAAATTTTAATATATTTTTATATTAATTTTAAAAGATAAAAATTTAAAAAATTTTAAAATTTGATTTATTTTTAAAATTTTATCATAAATTTTTTTTTTTATCATTGTACGGGATAAGTTGAAAAATTTTTTACTTTTTTTTTCCCCTAACAAAAAATCTTCCACTTCGACTCCTCGGGCCCTTGGGCAGCCCAACTTTTGAAATAGGTCTGCCTGTCCGAGCATAATGCGCCTATTTTTGCCAACCACTTTCCCTAACTTTTAGGGTGTTTAATATTACAAGTGTGGTGCGATACACCCAAGAACGCCCAAAGGGCCCCATCATTTTAAAGGGCCATTAGTGTCTAGTCTTACGAACAACGCCTAAAAATTTCCCAAATTAGGAGCATTAGACATCTAGACTGTTTACTTAGGCGCATTTTACAACGGGAAAAGGGGTGAAAAACCCATCATAACTGTCCCCCCTTAATTGTGAAAATTGTATGGGGGGGCACTTTTAAAGGGGCTATATATGAATTTTATGAAACCCAAATTAAAAATCCGAAAAACGGGGTTTTTTGTTTTAAATCTCTAAATTTTTTCTTCCTAAAAGGGAGAAATTCTTTCTGAAAAAAAAAAAAAGATAAATGGAACATCATTTACTTAAAAACACAGACACATGGCCATACTCAAAGCTCCAAGGCTGGACAGACTATACAGAGTAGGAAGCAATAAAAGTCACAGTGCTACATGGAAGAAAAGGCACAGGGGCAGATCACTGATGAACAATTACTCACAGACTTTTCCAATGGGGGAAATTTGGGTCCCGGAAAAAAAAAAACCTGCACATTGAAAAAAGAACCAGTTCACACTATATGCAAACAAACCCAATACGGGGAAGATTTCAAATGCAAAAAAAATGCTAAACAATCAACACACCCCTACAATCCAAAAATTGCTGTTTTCCCAATTGCCCCATAAAAGGGGGGGGGGGCCAGTTAGAAGGGTTTAGGGTTTAGTCACCAGGCGGGCTTAAAACCCCAATTGATGAGTTTAAAGCGAGTTGCCCACATATTTCAAGTGTCCAACACAAAATACTGCCCACCCCCCCGGCCCCCCCCAATGTTACAGCGAAAACTAAAAAATTTGAAAAAATATCAAATTTTGAGGTATTATTTAAACCCCTTACCAAAATTTTGGCCGACCATCCCCAAAAGCCCGGGTGGGGGTTTCCCGGCAAATTGCCTATGAGTACGCCACGGCAATCTTGCCCCTCACAAGCGGAGCGCGCAAAAACCGGGGGCATGGAACCATGGTATTTTTACCCCTGGCATCATCCGCATCCCCCCCACGGCCGGATTTCGTCCCCCCCGGGGGAAAAAAACCCCCCCGATGTCGCACATCGGGGCCCGCGCCATCGGGGTTTGGGGGCGGAAAGGAGTGACTCCTGCTGCCCCCCGATCTCGGCGCAGAAAACGGCCCCTGAGCCCCGGGTTTCCCGGGCCCTCCTACCAGAAAAACCCGTATCCCTAAAATGACACCCCCCCGGGGTTTTGTCTGGTGACGCACATGCCCACAATGCATTGGGGGGCAGGTAACAGACTTTTTGCCATGGATCCCCGGGATACAGCTATAAACTTTATGCTACCCTATTGGGCATAAATACCCTAAACGATTTTTTCATGAAATTCCCCCCGGGGGGAAAGTTAAAAAGTATGAAAAAGTTAAAAAAAAGTGTAAAAAAAAAAAACCCCAAAAACAAAAAAATAAAATAAAAAACACGAAAAAACGTTTTTTCCCCCTTTTAAACAAGCCCCAAACCCGCCCAAAAAAGATCAAAAAAAAAAATGAAACCCAAAATTTTTGGGAAATCGGCCGCGTGGGGACCCGACCCCCCCTAAAAAACTGTCATTTTAAATTTAAACCCGTAGGGTGAACCCCGAAAAAAAAAACCCCAAAAAACAGTCCACAAAAAATAGCGATTTTTTGTTTCATCCCGCGGGCACAAAAAATGGAGTAAAAATAATAAAAAACCCAAATTTTCAACATCAAAGTGATGCCAATTAAAACGCATTCTTTCCGCAAAAAAAAAGCCTTACCAGCTCGGGTATAGGGAAAAATTAAAAATTTCGGCTTTTTAAAATACGATGCATAAATATTTTTTTTCCACAATAAAAAAAAACTTTTTTTTCCAAAAAAAATTTGGTGTTTTTAAAATAAAAAAGTTTACATAAATTGGGAAATCACCGAACGTCTCAACCCACAAGTAAAACAAACTTTTTTAGGGATCTGCACGGTTAACGCAAATTTAAAAAATAAAAAAAAAAAAACACTGCTGGGTTTGCAGAAATTTTTCCTTCCCCCTCCCTTTCCCAAAAAAACGGGTTTTAAAAAAACGATCAAAAATTTCTTGTCCCCCCCAAAAATATTACCAATAAAAACGTCAACCTTTCCCCGCAAAAAAAAGCCCCTAAACACTCCATAAACAGAAAAAAAAAAAAAGTTTTTTGGCTCTCAGACTGCGGTGAGAAAAAAAAAGGGTTTTTTTTCCTTTTCAAATAAATGTTTTTTTTAATTTTGTGTAAAAGCAGTAAAACTTTTAAAAAAAATTTTACAATGTTGGGATCGCTGAAAACCCTATCAACCTGCTGATAAAACTACAAGTCATTTAAAACCCCCACAGTGACCGCTGTAAAAAATAAAAATAAAAAAAAACTTTCCAGGGTGGGTGTTTTTTTGTACAAAATGGGTTCACAAAAACCTTTAAAAAAAATGATCAAAAGCATCAATCCCCCCGGGAATGGGAACAATAAAAACATCAACTCAAACTCGTAAAAAACAAGCCCACAAAACAGCTCATATGCCCAAAAAAATTTAAAAAAGCAAAGGCGTTAGAATACGACAACTTAAAAACCAACTTTTTATAAAACTCCCTTTTATTGGTAAAAGTAAAAAACATAAAAAACTATATAAAATTTAAAATCAATTTTTAATTGGGACCCGGGCCCCCATAGTAAAGTTTTCCCCCATTTTTCCCCGTATGGATTTCTGTAAAAATGAAGCCCAAAAAAAATGGGGGAACGCTTTTTCCCCCTCCATTTCCAAGGGGCCCCGTGCTAAAAAAAAAAATACGGGGGCACCTGTGCGCCCAAAAAGCAAAATACACCCTTTGGTTTTAGATCCCTGAGGGGCGTTGAATCCAAAATGGGTAACTTCTGGGAAAGGGGTTTTACCTGTTTTTAATACTTTGGGGGCTTTTGGGGATGCGACATGGGGCCCCCCCAATATCTGTGCGCCAAAAGCCAAATACACTCCCTCCATTGGGAACCCCCCTGCCATCGCCCAAAACAGCAAATTTTTTCAACCCCCATTTTGGGTATTTCCGAACTGGAAGAAATTGCGTTTAAAACAATTTTTTGGGGTTTTTTTTCCAAGATTCCTTGTAAAAATTTAAAAATTTTTCAGCTAAAAAATTTCAGATTATTGGGAAAAAATATATATTTTTTTATTTTTTAGAGCCAAAAGCTAAAAAAATTTGTGAAACCCTGGGGGGAAATAAAACCCCTACACCTCTGGAAAATAATTTCCTAAGGGGGAAATTTTTCCCAAAATGGGTCTTTTTTTTAGGGTTTTTTATTACGTTTTTGGGAACCCTTTGGGTGTCCGCAAACCTGAAATGGGCCCCCAAATAAAATTGTAAAAAAAATGAGGGGCCCCCCAAAACCATGGGGCTCCTCCTATTCCCGGGGGGTTGTGGGTTTAGCCAAATAAATGCACTAGGGCCCCATACGGGATATCTCTAAAACGGCAAGAAACTGGGGGAAACAATATTAATTTGCAATTTTCCCCGATCACCCTTTACCGTATTCTTGTCCCAAAAATGCATAAATATTGAAAATCTTAAAAAAAGGAAAAATTTTTAAATTTCCTTTCCCCTTTGCTTTAATTTTTTGTGAAACCCCCAATGGGTTTAAAAAACTTTTTAAATGCTGTTTTAATACCCTTTTAAAGGGGGTATTTCTTTAAAAGGGCATTTAAGGGGGGGAACTAACTAAAAGGTCCCAAACAAAGTCACTTAGAACGGGGCTGGTCCCCCAAAAAAAAGTATAAAGGCCCAATTTTTTTGAAAATTTGAAAATTTTCACTAAATTTATAAGCCCCCTAATTCGAAAAAAAAAAAAAAAAAAACATTTTAAAAAAATGAATGCCAAAAACACCAGACCCTATGGGAAAAGCTAGTTTTTAAAAAATATTTTTTATGGAATAACCCAACTGTCCCAAATGCCGAAATTTTTGAAGTTTGAAAATTTTAAATTTTTTTCACATTTTTTCCCCCCCTAAAAAGATATTTTTTACAAATAAAAAAACTTTTTTTGGGGCCAAAAATTTTTTTAAATATCCCCATAAACACAATTGTCACGAGAAAACAATCTCTGAATCACTGGGTAAGTTTTAAAATTCCCCAAAAGTTTTTTCCACATAAAAATGACCCAAGACAATTTCAAAAATAGGGGTCTGCCGAAGGCCAAAACTTGGGTCCGGCGGGAAAGGGGTTTAAAAATTTTTTCCCAAATAAAGCAACCCGCAACCCGTGCAAGGGTCCTCATTTGGGCTTGTAAAGTTTGCCCTGTAATACTGGGAAGCAGAGTACTTTGTGTTAAACACTTAAAATATGCTCGACAACCTACTCAATCGAATAGTTGGGGCGTCATCAATTGACTGTAAGCCGGCATGGTTCACTAAATGTAACCATAGAACTGGCACCCTTTATAATCCCAATATATGTGCAATTGTAATACTATCAATCACCCCCCTCATTGACAGTGAGTTGTTGTGAATCAGTATTTTTGCATTTGAGCAATCTCCCCTGTATTGTACTGTCGCTTTTCTGCATACTGGTGTGAATTTATTTCTGTCACAATCATGGCATAACCGCAAGATATACCATAAAAACGTTGATAGGTTTGGGACTCCAGAGCGGAGGAGATGAGTTGGAGGGGAGGCAATATATGTGTGTTGTCCTTTCTAGTTATAGTTGTGAAACAGACACTTCCCCGGTTTTAAAACCCCAAAAAACAAAAAAATAACCTTAAATATCCTCTTTTTTTGGGGAAAATTTGTAGGGAACCCCCATTCTGATCTCTGACAGTCCCTTAAAGTAGAACCAAGACCTCTCAGACATACAGTTAAAGTGTTGTAAAGATCTCAGCTGGGGAATACCCCCGTAGGATTAAGGCTAAGTCCACACAGCAGCTGTTTTTCGTCAGATTTTCAGATGGTTTGCTGGTTTAGAAAACGTCTGAAAACGGACAAGCAAACATCCCCATAGACTTGAATAGAAAATCCGCCCCTTTTCCCACACTGAAAAAGAATTTTTTTGCCGGGGCAGATTTTAAACTCGGAGCATGCACAATCTTATGCTTAGTTTTCAGACAGAAGCTATGCTATTCAATGGGGTTAAGGGGGGCGGGCCCAATCTCAAACCCTTTGGGCAGAACATTCCCCCCAAAACCATTAAAGGCCCATAAAATACTGTGGTAAAAAAAAGGGGTAGCATAAATAGTAATAATAAAGGTATAAATAATGTTGCCATATATCAGAGAACCTACAAAATAGTGTTAGACAGCAGATATCCACCAACTTTTTCCCCCTACCACAAAAAGGGATAAAAATTTATCACATGCAAGGCCGCCCCCAACCTCGAGCCGCATAGTATTTTTCTAAAGGCTGTTTTTTGGTAGGTTAAAAACCTACAATAAATATAAAAAAGAATAAACACATATGAAATACTTCCATGGACACTTAAAGGCGGGGGGCCCGCTTTTAAGGGGCCCTACTGACAAAAAAGGGCCCCGTCCGGGACTATAAAAAAAGCACACGGTTAATACTGTGAGGGCAAAACCCCCCCATTTCCCATAGCCCAAAAGATATTATTTCCCGCAATACAAAAGGGAATCTCACTGTACAAACAAATACTTATTTCTGTATTGGGATATAAATCTTTCCCCACATAATGTAATTTAAAGATGACAGAATTTGGGGAAAAAAATCGTTTAAACCCCGGGGTTTATTGTGACCCTTTCCCCATTTATAGTTAAAATTACTTTTTTTTTTTTTTCCCCCTATAAACAACAATGTAAAAGGGCAAGAGGCAGAACTTTGGGTAGATTTTTGTTTTTTAGAATCTGGACGGTATTTTATTGTCTTTCAAAGGTTTTGGGGGGCGGTTCTGTCTGCGGTTTGCGGATTCCCCCCCCCATAACCATGGATTGCACTCCTTTCGCCTGGGCGGAAGTTTGTGCATGTTCCAAGTTTTTCAGAACCCCAGCAGTGTGAAAATCCACCCAGCTGAAAATCTGTTCAATGTTAAAACTGCTTTGGGGGGTTTTCCCATTAAAAATCTATGGGGATGGGTTTTTTTGCAGTTTTTCAACAGTTTTTTCCCAAAACCGCAAACATCTGAAAATCTGACCAATGGCGTGTGGACAGACTCTTATTATGTAAAGATGTCATTTATTATAAATTGGACCCAATGACAAGTGTACTTAGTAACCATAAGGTCTCATAGTAAGGCTAGATTTACACAGCATGAGACAAAGAACTCGTCGAAAACCAAAACCTAAAATCCGCTTTGAACCTGAGTATTATGTCAGTTTTTTGTCCAAAGCAGCTGGGTTTCCAAAAAGTTTTTGGGTGGTTTTTAGTTTTTTGTTGAGGTTTTTGGTTTGTTATTTTGGAAGTTTTTAAGGCAGTTTTTAATGTATGCAAAATTCATATGCCTTGTTTAAACACCCGGGTGGTTTTTCAGTAGAACCGTTCAAACACCGTGCCAAAAAACCATGGCAAAAAACGCTAAAAAAAAGTCTGGCGATATACATAGACTTCAATAGTAAATTTTCCGCTGGACTCCATCAGTTCATGCTGCAAATAAAAAAGGCGTTACAGCTCTGTATACGGAAAAATAAAAAATGTATGGCTATCAGAAGATAGCGATGCTTAAATGTTGTTTTATACAATAAAACACTTCTTTTTTAAAGCAGCTCAACAAAAAAAAGAACTATATAACTTGGGTATCTCCATAATTGTATCGACCCATGGAGTAAAACTAACTTGTCACGTATACTGCATGGTGAGTGCAGTAAAAAACACTACTAGAATTGCAGTATTTTATTCAGCCTGCCTTCCAAAAAATGGATTTAAAAGTGATCAAAAAGCCTTTGTCCCCCCAAAAATAATAATACCAATAAAAACGTCAACTCATCGCACAAAAAACAAGCCCATACAGAGCTCCGTATACAGAAAAATAAAAAAACGTATTGCTAGCAGACTATGGCGATGCAACAACGTGTTCTCATTTTTGAATAAAAGGGCTTTTATTATGTAAATGTAGTAAAAAAAGACATTTAAAAAAATATGCCAGTAGACATATAGCAGATGCTAGTTATAAACTATTTTGAGTGAGATAACTGTGTCAGAAAATTTTTAACTTTAAAAATGGCAAATTTTTCCAAATTGTCATGATATTTTGATATTTTTCACAAATAAACAAGGATTGTATGGACCAAAAAATTTCTTACTGACCTAAAGCACAATGTGTCACAAGAAAACAGTCTTTGAATCACATGGATAGGTAAAAATATCAAAAAGTTATCACATAAAGTGATTTCAGAAATGGGGTTCTGTCAGAGAGGTCAAAACTGACTGCATTGGTAAGGGGTTAAAGAATGAAAAGCTCACAATATTTTGGTCTCCTGTATATCAAAGGCATTATGCAAAGAGGGATATTACTGTATAGAAATAAACTACACAGTGATATCACAGCACAGCTCTCTTCCATCATCCATAGTTTTTACTGTGCCTTACCTCTGTGCAGAGAGAGGCTTACTTAGTAGTTAAAGGAGTTGTCTCCCCACAGGGTTTCAAAGAATGCATGAAAGAAATTCTCTGTCACTTCCTGGTTCATACTAATTTGCATAAGCTCAATGCTTTGTACAGCTTTCGTTGTGCTTTCAGATGCTAATTTTAGCATTAGATTTGTTCTCAAACTACTCGGAAGGACTTCTTATCTGATCACCACCAAAACAAAAAGCCCCTAAAGTACAAGAGTGTTTACTTGAGATAAATCAAGCTTTTTACTGTCTGGCTGAACAGGACAACTGACGACACGGCTTGACATGGTGAAGGACTCTCTCATATGTTATCTAATTGACTAAATATGCCCAAGGTGTTTTTGTTTACAGGTCGGTTACTGAGGCGAACTGTATTGCAAACGGAGGTATTAAATTCACTTGTATCCTCTTAGGGGGGACAAAAGAGAGTAAACAATGCATATATTTTGGAAAATGTCTTATTTTATGTGTTCCCTTCAATTTGGGAAAGCTATTCTTTGTACGAGGATAACCCCTTTATGTGCCTTAACTGTTTTGGCGCTATTTTCACACGGTTATTTTTGGGACAGATTTCAGCCCCCGCTAGTTCGCGCCCACACCCGTACTGCGCGAAAAAATTATTACGGGTGGTAAAAAAAAATCCGTCCCCCCAGTCCCACCGCTAAAGTACTGGTATCCACAGTGTTATCATAGATGAACTATGGATATCCGTACTTACAGCCAGAGCGGGGTGCTTAAAGTGAAATTGTCATCTTATTCTCGGGCAGTATTTATGCGCCATTGGTAATGAATGTCTATGCGTGACGCCGCGGATTCTGCAAGAACCCCCACCAGCTCCGGAGCACAAGGAGTAAAAAATTGCAGGCCCGCGAATCTCGGTCTCGCCCAAATTGCAGCTCTTAGCACGGCACGTTAATCCATTGTTTTCTTCCTTCATGCCTAATCCAACTTCTTTATTTTTTAAAACCTCGTCATCATTAATCTGATCTGCAGAAGGAAGGAAAACAGTTAAAAAACAATATAAAAAAATAAAATCACTGCTTGGGCATACAACAAGATAGATGGCACAATAGTTAGTTTTTTTAGTTTACACCAAAATAAAAAACATACATGATAAAAAACAAAATGTGAACGACTCGATAATTTAGACCAAATTTCACCGAAAATTCTCTTCCAATCCTAATGTGGTAAAACTCATTTTTTGTAAGTTCCTTCCATACTACGTAACAGTCTCCAAAAAAAATACAGTCATATGAAAAAGATTTCGGGCACCCCTTTAATCTTAAATCATTTTTAGTTATAATATTTGGGTGTTTGCAAACAGCCATTTCAATTTGATATATCTAATAACTGATGGACCAAAGTTCAATATGTCCGGATTGAAAATGAGGTTTGTATTGTACTAAACACAAAATTGCAATATGCATTAAACAAAAATTTGGACACGCTGCCAAAAAAAAGTATGGGCACCCCAACAGAAAAAGTGACATTTATATTTAGTAGATCCTCCTTTTGCAAATAAATAACCACTCTAGTCGCTTCACTGTAGATTTTAATCAGCTTTCCTGGATCCTGGATGATAGGTATTTTTGACCATTTCCCTCTTTTACAAAACATTTCATGTTTCAGTTAAGTTTGGATGTCGACGAGCCCATGGCACGCACTCTTCAAAGTATCCCACAAGATGTTCAATGATATTCAGGTCTGGGCGCGGGACTGGGAGGCCATTTCCAGAACATTGTAATTGTTCCTATGCATGATTGCTGAGTAGAAGATTGGAGCTGTGTTTGGGATCAATTGTACTTGATGTGAAAATTCCTTCCCCGGCGTATCTTTTTTAAATTTCAATCACTGACTTCTTGTACATTATTCTGATCGAATCTTCTGATACTGAAGTTGAATCCATGCAACCCTCAAATTTTAACAAGTCTTCCCACGGTGCCGGCATTGGCCACCCACAGCCCCAAAGACCATTGATGGGAACCTCCAGCTAAAATTTTACAGTGTGGTAGCCCAAAAGTGTTTTTCCTTGGAATGGTGTATTTGGGACGCCATGCATAACGCCTTTTTTGAATGACCAAACAATCAATATTTGTTTTATCAGTCCACAGGCACCTTCTTCCAAAATGAAGCTGGCTTGTACAAATGTGCTTTTGCAAACTCAGGCGACTCTGTTTGTGGCGTGCTTTCAGAGAAAGAGAAACGGCTTATTTCGGCATCACCTCACATACAGCATTCCCTTGTGCAAAGTGTGCTCTGCATGTATTGTTTGACCGATGCACAGTGAAGTGACACATCACTGCAGCAAGGATTGATGCTGTGGCAGCCTCTGTTGGAGGTCTGGTTCCTGTGGATTTCGTCCTTGACTGTTTCACCATTTCGTCTTCTCTGCCTTTCTGATATTTTTTGGCCTGCCAATTCTGGGCCTTAACAAGAAATGTCCCTGTGGTCTTCATTTCCTTACTATGCTCGTCAACCTAGTAGGATGGGAGAGAGAAATTGACAGGTTTTTCAAATCTCTGAGAACAACTTTTTGTATCCTTCAGCCTGAACAATATGTTGAACAATTTTGTTATCAGATCATTTTGAGAGTTGTTTTGGGAGCCCATGTGATGACACTCTTTTCAACGGAGGGGAGAGGTTACGTTGCACCCGTGTTTTTCGATGAGACCGGAGATTACAAATAGGAGAAACAAACTTTGCAATTGGCCACTTAAATACCTTTCTCATCATTGGATACACCTGGCTATGAAGTTCAAAGCTCAGTGACGGTTCAAAAACCAATGTTGGTAAAAGGTCAGTAAAAAGTCGTAAAAAATTAGTTAGGGGCTATTTAAAATTTAATTAAAATGTGATAAGGGGTACCCCAAATTTGAACCAGTCAAAAATTGTTTTAATCATATGACATTTGTCATGTTAGTACAAATATTACTCATTTCTATCCGGAAAATATTACTGTGTCCATCATGTTATTAGATATATCAAATTGAATGGCTGTTGCAACAAATCAAATATTTAGAACACTATAAATTGAGTAAGATTAATTGGGGGTGTCACCAAACATTTTTCATATGACTGTATGTGGTGTATTTTCATTAGATTAAATTATTACAATTTAGGTTATAAGAGTTATTCAGACGTAATATAACTTGAAAGACGGCTGCATTGTCATTATACACAGAGTAACAATACAATACTATTCCTAAACATAAATAATTACCTTTTTTTTTGCCACACTATGTGCTCCTCATATGCATGGGTATTGGAACGGTTCACTAAGGCTTTTTATTGACGGTGTTAAGGGCAGTGAAGGATGTGAGACCAAGATTGGTGGGGAGGGCCCAGGTGGTGGTGGGCACCATTGTCATTGTGCGTATCTTCCTTTTTTTTAGATCTTTCTTTTCTCCTTTTCTCTGTTGGAATTGTCACATTTTGACTGTTTCTCAACATTATTCTTCTCTGCTTTCTGAATTTTTCTTGGCCTCCAATTATGGGCTTAACAAGAACTGTCCCTGGTGGTCTTTCCAGTTTCCTTACTATGTCGTCCCAGTGGGGCAGGCATAATTGGAACAGGTTAATATCTCTGAGACAAACTTTTTGTTTTCCTTCCCCTGAACAACCTATGTTGAACAATCTTTGTTTCAGATCATTTGAAGTTGTTTTGACGCGAGCCCATGATGCCACTCTCTACAGGAGATTCAAATAGGGGGAGAAACAACTTGCAATTGGCCAACTTAAATTACCTTTTTCTAATCATTGGAGTACTCCTGCTAGTATATGGAAGTACAAAAGCTTCTTCAGTGAGGTTTACCAAAACCTATGTTGTTAAAAGGCAGTAAAATGTCAGTAAACAAGTAGTAGGAGTATTCAAATTAATTAAAAATGATAAGGGTACCCAAATTTTTGCACCAGTCAAATTTTGGTTTATTTGCATATTGCACATTTTGCTTGTTAGTACAACTTAAACCTCATTTCAATCCGGAAATTATTACTGTGGTTCCTCAGTTATTGATATATCAATTGAAATGGAGTTGAAAACACACAGATATTTTTAGAACTAAACATTGATTTACAGATTAATTGGGGCCGGTGCCCATAACTTTTTTTCATATGACTGTATGTTGTGTATTTTCATAATTAATTATAACACTATAGGTTAAAGAGTATTCAGACGAAAAACTTGAAAGACGGCTGCATTGTCATTATACACAGAGTAACAATACAATACTATTCCTAAACATAAATAATTACCTTTTTTTTTGCCACAAGTTTGTGGTCCTCCTATGCCTCGCTGTATAGGCCCTGGTTCACACGGATTTATTGAACGGGTGTTTTTGGGAGCGTAGTGTGTGGGTGGTCTGCTAGTGTTTTTTTTTTATTTTCGCCCACGCAATTAGTGTGTTGTGGATGGGGGGGTTGTTATTGGGGCGGGGTTGCCAGAGGTGGGGGCCGCCGGGCCTCACCCCTCGCTATATACAAGGCCACAGCCGGCAACATCTTTTTATTAGTAATTTAGTATAATGAATGCACTTAATTCACGGGTCGCTCTGTTATCCTGTCGGGGGAATTAGGAGGGGCAGGCGTGGGGTAATGTGCATGTCACTTTCTTCCCACTCGGCGGAGACGGAATCCATAGTTTTCCATGAGAACTGTGGATTACCGTGATGACTGGGACGGATTTCTTCAGCGTAATTGGAGTGCAAATAGTGACGCGGCAATACGGCTGGTGGGAAGGGGAAGGTTGGGTGGTGAGATGGGATAATCCGTCCCCAAAATTTCATTCCGGTTTGTTGGGAAATGGAGGCTTAACACCGTGGGCTCAGCTTCAGCCTTGTGGTGGAGCAAGATTTCCAGTTCCCCATTCATGCATCCACCTTCTGCACTGTTAAAAAAGTGGGATCAGATTTAGCTTTGTGGAGAGCAAGTATTTAAGTTACCCACAAATCATGAACCTTCTTTGTTTCTGCTTCGTTTTTTCTGAACATGTTTTTCGCACAGATTGGTTTCCTTCCCGTTGTGCCTCTCCTTGGCTTGATGATGTACAAGTATCGTACAAGTAATGATTTTCATCATTTTGCTGTGAACAAGGACCTAAATGAGTCTGAAACATTAGCACAACATTGGCACTGTTTTCTCTGTTTGATAAATGCCTTTCATAAAGTATCCGGTTTAACTACAAGCTGGATATGAAGCTTTTGGTTTGAGAAGAATTACTGATTGGGTTCTGCAGAGCCACAGTGGATCCTGCATTTAATGGGGCTACTTCAGTCCATAATTCTTAAAGCAAAAGCAAAGATTGAAATGCTCACTTCCACTGTGGTGATAATGCACCTGGTCTCCTTTCCTTCACTCGTTCCTTTATTCAATGCACAGGATATCCGCAATCCTCTGGCTAAACAGCGACTTTTCAAGTAAAATCTAAAAATTTAGCGCTAGTTTCCGGGGAGTCCGGATCCAGAAATTGGTGGGAAACTATATCTTTTATTTTTAAAATTCAAAAATACAGGAAACAGGGTTTGTAATGGTTTTTTTAAAAAACATGCAAACCAGGACAGCATGACTATACAGAGCGACAAGCAATGAAGTTTCAAACAATCCAAGGTCAGTACCAGAACAGACAAGCAAGGTATAGTCCAAAAGAGCAATCTACTGTATCTGAAGCCATTATAAAGCCAAATTGCACAAGACAACAAGGAATAACACTAGAGTACCTGGTGTTCTGATTTGAAGAGCAACCAGCCTCAGATAGGTTCACCGACTGCACCTCATTCGATTGCCCAGGTTCTTCTTCAGTGGGACATGGAGCATGCAGTTGGACATCATGGACATGTTGCATTTTGCTTTTGTGCAACCCTAACAGCCCACGTTTTAGTGCCATATCAGGTAGTCAAACTGGAGGCAACAAATGAATGATGAGTGTGGTAAGGAAAATACACTGCATAAAGGTATGAAACAGATCACCACAATGTATGCTAGTGATTTTATTTTTATAACGATTTATACATTTTTATTTTCTTAATGGTTGAGTAACAATCTCAGGATATTTGATCATTTCAGAAGTGAGGGCAGCATGCACAGTTGTTCCCACAAAAACATGGTTTTGGGATATCTTATTATTGCTTATTGTTATTTCCCTTGGCTCATTTAAGCTGGTTCTAGAAGAAAAAGATAGAATTTCAGTCCTATGTCGATGTTTTGGTCAGATGGTAATACTCTCCAAGATGTCATTAGAAAACACGCTTTACAAAGCAGAACCAGGTCAGCTGCTCTCAGTCTTCTTTGACATGGATATGGCCATATGCGTGGATAACAGGGGCCTTGTACATCTGATTGATTGGCAGCTAATTTGGTACTTAAAATTTTCCACAGAAAAGCACATGGTGATAGTCTATATTTATGACACTTCATTCAACTAAATGAATATTCTGCATTCTGATGATGGTGTTTGTGTCTGTATAGCTAATATCTGAATCATGTTGGTAGTTGTCCTAATTTATCAGAGAACTGGAAGCTTTTGATTAAAATATTAAAATATTTATGTAGTTTTAAATGTAATATAATAATTATTATTATTTTTTGTGTTATAATTGTTGTTGATATTATTAATAATAATAATATTATTATTATCCTTTTCAGATCATATTAATAGCATTAATATTTGTTATTTGTGAATTGCCTATTTTTGTAAATTGTGGAATAATCACATCAAAAGGCTGATCTGTATTTGACGGTGGTTTACATATTCACATAGATGTCTGTCCTTGTTATCCTCTTCTGAACCCTACATGCGTTTTGTACCTGAGGTCCCCCTTTTTAAGAGTTTTTTTTTTTAAGAGATGGAAGAAACTTACATCCTATATTGTTTCATAAAGAGTGCTCTGCTTTGATTGTACTTTGAAATGTAATGCACCACTGCTTCTCATCTGTGAAATATAGCGCGTGACAGACTAGGACTGCTGAAAATTCAGACATTAGAATTGTACTGTACGACACCATGATTCTAGCAGTGCATATAAATTGTGTTTGTTTGTGCTACTCGGACTCTGTAGGACCCTTTTTCACTAAGCATTAACCACCAGTCTGGTTGGCACACAGGCACATTTACGTTTGCAACTATTGGGTATAACAGAGGTGAACAGCAATGCAAAAATATCTTGTATACAATACTCACAAAAAGTTAGGGATATTTGACTTTTGGGTTGAACTTCAGGATAAAAATAAAATTTCTTGAATTTATTTTTAAATGAACTAAATGAGACCATCTCTTTATTCACATATCCAACTGTTCAATGTGTCCGTACTTTTTACACAACTTGTTGATGTCTGACAAGGAGCTTAATGACAAAATTTCATCCCTGAATCACCTAATAAATTTAATGCATCAATTTGAATTGGGGATCATAAACAGTCTCCTCATCATGCTGATTTAACAATTTATATCTTGAGCAACCCCTAGACAAACATCTTGACAATAATAAATGGTAACTCGCCATTGCACCAGAGGGCTTCAAGCAGGTGCTCTCAGAATGGGAAAGTGCCACTGAGCTCCCTGTAGAAGTGTACTCTGCAGGTGTCGTCAGCCAGTTGCATAACAGTGAGAGAATTCAGAGACTGCGGAAAAAGTCACAGAAGGCAAAAGAAGTGACCGTTCCTCTGGGCAAACATCACACAAATTGATGACCGCATCAATTTTTTAGTAAACAATGCCCTGCAGAATCTGATGATGAATATCACACAGCTCCAGGCACGTTTAAGGAAGGCGAGAGGCAACCAAGTGTCATTTCAGACCATTTCTAACTGTTTACATCTGCGTTGTCTGGGTGCTCTAGAGTGGACCACCCTGCATATAGCTCAAGGGATGTATACAAGTTGCCCATTGTAATTTGCAAAACTGCAGAGGTACATCATAATTGTCGTGGATCACACTGCGGTCCGTGCCCTGGACCACATGGCCATGATGTTTTCCTTGCGTTTTCATCGGGCGGGATGGGTCCCCCCCACTGATTGTTTTTGGCTGTCTGTATACTTACCAGTCCCAGCTACAGCATGCACTCCAGTGACCTTAATCGGGTACCCAGCGGCGATTCCGACCCCCTGCGTCCTTCCCTCCGGTTATCCCACTGGCTCCCATGTGCACATGTGTGCCACATAGTTTACGCGCGGCACTGCTCTGCTGTTTAAAGGGACAGTGTCTCAATTACCTGCCTCGTGACCTGTGACCTCTGTCTTTAAAATGAACTTCCTGCCTTTGTTCCGGGTCAATTTGTTGTTGTGTTGTCTCTACATAGATCTTGACCCCTGCTGCTGTATATCTGCGTTAACCCCATGTCAACCCCCAAGTCTATTCTATTACTCTGCGTTTACCTGTTAATTACTGTTGTTCCTGCCCCTACACCAGTTTGCTAATTTTCTGCTGTTATATGCTTTTGTAAAGTTGTAGGAAGACATGATATACCTGCGGTGGGGACTTGCTCACTATCACAGTAATATTGAATATGTGGTGCCTTGCCTTGCACTTCGGATAGACAGAGGTGTGTGTAAACATATAGTCGTCCACACACCCCAGCAGTGGGCCCAGAGCATTCCCCGCCATACCGGAGTTTCCACCCTGTGGGAACGTAAGGATCGGATGCTGACTCTTGACACTAACAGCTACATAAATAAGTTCTTATACACAGGTGCTCTGAAGACCATATAGGTTAGTACAGTACAGTTACATACAGAGACTCACAGGTGTGCGCTTTCCTTTTTCATCTCCATCTGGACCAGACTGCCATGACTTCCTTCAGCTGCTAAATGTGCCTTCTAGGGACTTTCTCACAGTAATAATATCCCCTTGGTTCCCCCTAGACAGAAAAAGTGGGTCCTTAGTGCTCTCCGCACAGTGATAGTGCCCCTTTAGTTACTCCTGCACAGAATAAATAACCTCTTATGAACTTCAGAGGCGCAAGGGGGCTGATTGACATTGCGTGTTATTCTGTACTGTACTCTATCATCTATAAGTACTCCCAGATCCTTCTCAACAAAGGATTCTCCCAGTTTTTCACCCTTTAGGATATATGGTGCATACAGATTATTCATACCCAGATGCAGAACTTTACATTTATCCACATTGAACCTTCTTTGCCAAGTGGATTCCAAAAAACACTCAGTGTGTCCAAGGTCTGCTTAACAATTTTTTTAGAACATCCTTTCATAGATTAGACTACACTTTATCGCTTAGTATCATCTGCAAAAATAGAAACCGTGCTATCAATACTCCACTATGTCATTAATAAATTAAATTGAATAAAAGAGGACCCAGTACTGAGCCTTGCGGGTAACCACTTATAACCAGGGTCCATTCAGAGTAGGAGTCATTTACCATCACTAGTGTTGAGTGAACAGTAAAAAGTCTAGTCTTCGTTTAGAAAACCTCCCCAAACTTTTGTTAGTTCCAGTTTGAGAGTTCTTATTTGTTGAACTCGGAACTCTCGTTAAATAAGTGTTTGGTGAAAGCGATTATTATCCGACAAAGTTGAAATCGGCACCAGTTTTTATGTTTGATTTTTCTTTTTTTTCGAAATTTTTTAGATCTATGCTCCGATAATTTAGGTAAAAATCTGTGAACATCTATTAAGATCCGCGCCATTTTTCGCGCTTACCGTCATTTTGGCAGCTGCAGAAATTTTCAGCTTACAGAATACGAGCCAGGGTGAAGATTCCTGTTGTGTGCGAGTCATGACTGGGATGTCGTATGGTTCGATGTGGCTGGAAAAAAATTCACATGACCTCGTTTTACATAGAAACAGCGGTTTTCCTGTTCAGCCTCAGTGTATTTCAGCGCATCAGAGCAGAAGGAACGGTGCGCTACCTGCTGTGTCCCAAACAGCTCAGCGATATTTATATTTTCTAACTATTTCTTCACAGAGAAACCTTCTACTATTAGCTGTGATCCCTTACCAATTTGTTAGATTAGGAGATTGGAAGATATTTTTTATTTGTAGTTAGGGTAGAGGAATTTTTTAAAGGTCTCTTCAGGCATCTACCGACATGTAAAGTCACGGGGGTGCGGAGGGGGGAGGCGCGTCCGCACGGGCGGCCCGCGAAAAAAAGTCAAACAAAAATAAAAAAAAAACCACAAGACCCAAGCCCTCATAAATAATTAACAAATTTTTAGAATTAGAAAGGGAATTACTGGGATATAAAGTTGTCACCAAGACTTAGTGTAGACATTGCATGCAATAGCTTTATTATTAACAGTTTTTCTATTGAATATTTCCTGGATTATTGGGCAGCCTGATCTTTATTTTAGGATACACATCTTTTCTAGTAACATGCAGGGTTCTTTGTTAGGTGGCAAAACTCCACTTTAATATATCAGTATTTACATTTCAGGATAGGTGTTCATTTTCAAATTTTGCCCATTCCACCTTTTGTTCATATATCCCACCTTGCAGTTTAAATTAGAAATCCAGCAATTCTGCGTTTAGTCGCACAGGGTTGATAGGTGCCCCTAAAAATACACTTTGGTATTATCCAAATCATTGTACAGATTCGTGTTTTTTTTTGCACTTTTGACCAGTCCAGATGTTGTTCATTGAGGCACCTTGCACTTTAAATGTGGGGAATGCAGCCCAAAATTTTTAGTCAGCACAGGGTGTGGTAATTGAAAGGTTGCAAAAAAAAAAAAAAAAAAAAAAAAAAAATACCTATTTATTATTCCGACTACATTACAGATACGTGTTTTTTTTTGCCACTTTGCCCAGTCAGATTTGTTGATAGAGCCACCTTGAGTTAAATTTGAATCCATGCAATAGGTTGTAGTCACCACAGGTGAATTGATAGGTGGCCAAAAAAAAAAAAAAACAATACATATTTATTATCCGAATTACATTACGATACGTGTTTTTTCACTTTTGGCGCATACGGCTTTGTTCATTGAGGCACCTTTGAACTTAAATGTGGAATGCAGCATTTTTGTAGTCACCACAGAATGGAATTGAAAGTGTGCCAAAAAAAAATACCTTTTATATCCGGAATACATTTACCAGATAAGTTTTTTTTTTGCACTTTTGCCCATCCAGATTTGTTGTAGGAGCCCCCCTTGCAGTTTTTTTTTAAAATTTTGAATCGCAAATTGTGTAGTTTAACAACAGGTGAATTGTTAGGTGCCAAAAAAAAAATCCTTTTATTATCCGCATTACATTACAGATACGTGTTTTTTTGCACTTTTGCCCAGTCCAGATTGTGATAGAGCCACCTTTGCAGTTAAATTTGAATCCAGCAATGGTGTAAAGTTACCACAGCCGTGAATTGATTATTAGGTGCCCAAAAGAAAAATACTCTTTTTTTATCAGAATACATTACAGTTACGTGTTTTTTTTTTGACTTTGGCGCACCTTCACAGCTTTGTTCATTGAGGCAACCTTGCAACTTAAAATTGTGGGGAATACAGCATTTTTGTAGACCACCCACCACAGGCAGTGAAATTGAAGGTGTGCTAAACAATTCCTTGTATTATCCGAATACATTTCAGATACGTGTTTTTTCACTTTGGCGCCAGGCCAGCTTTGTTGGTAGATATACTTTGCAGTTTATTTGATCCGAGCAATTTTGTTTTGATTTGTAGGGATTTTTGAGAAATGGCTGTTGATTTGCCGTTCTTTTCATAAGAGACTTTCCAAAACCTCTTCCATACCTTTCTCAAATTTTTATATTTCTGAACTATGTAGCGAAATTCAGGTTGGTAAGCGAGCAAAGAGGGGGATAGGACATGGAGGTTAGTATTGTGAGGTACGAGGAGAACGGCTGCACATTCCGTTGCTGGCGCACACAACACGATTTGCCAGCGGAGATTCGCCAGGTTTGTGCGAGGACCGTCTGGACATATTTGTTGTCATCGCTGGGGTCGCCGGGGTCGGGCACCTGTGAATCTCAGTAACGAAACAGCAGTCGCCCTATATGTCCTTTAAGGGCGTTAATGCAACATTGCATCCAAGCAGTAGAAGATACCTTACCTCCTCACGTTTGACCCAATAACAGATGCCGCCGCACCCCGAGCAGGCATTTCTTCCAGGGGAAGAAAAAGACGCCCATGCCCGTTGGCAAGGACATACGGGGTATAATCTTTATTAAATATAATTTTGTAAAGTTTTATATAATATTTTCAAGGCGTTTGTTTGCATCGTGGTGGCCGGGGAAAAAAAAGTCCATTCGGACCTCCGACACATTGGACTAGGTATGCTCGGCCCCATTCGGAAGATTGAATCTCTGTGAAAGCTACAACTGGGGTCCGGTTGAGCTGGGTGGATGGTCTCTGGGGGGTGACGGTGGCCTCTCAGGAACTCAGCGCACATCTCTTCTATAAAAGCTGGGTGTGGGTGCAGGGTTTCTTTCCTCCAAGGTCCTTGGGTGGCCATCAAATGAACAGATTAAGGGTGGGTGATACTAGGCACGTGTTGAATTTTAATCTGTCTTGGAGACGTCCACACACAGTGTCAGGAAGCTTTCGGAGGAAGGCTCCAGCAACAAGACGAGACGCTGGCATTGGGTGCACCCAAGAACCTGGTTGCCACGGCAAGGTGTGTGTTCGGATAATAAACGGGCGGAAATATATGGCACGCCTAAGATCGGTAGGCTGGAGCACATCCCTTGCCTGGCACATTTGTCCTTGAACCATTGTCGTCCAAGAAATTTCTAAAGAGCTACCCTGGTCTGGACTGCACTGCCTGAGGAAGGCTCGAAGTTCATAAGTTCGCACCTTTACGCCTGTTCACACCCTGCTTCGGTCCTGCCTGGCTGGCGTTGGCAGCGTCAGCGTCGGCCTCCCCGTTCGAAACCGTCTCATTGTTGAAGTTGGCAACACGCTTCGGAATTCCACAATCCACAGCCCACGATTGTGTGGCCAGCAGCGAATGCCATTACGCAGGTACGAAGTGACACATGGCATGACAAGCCACCACGCGGTGCGGACCTCTGGGTGTTGAAAAGCCACCGAGGAGTTGGAGGAAGCGTGTGGTTGGAAGGTTGGTGGAAAGAGCTCGGCCACAATCATTGCCAGAGTTTTTTTGAAGAAGCCACCCCAAATATGGGTTCAGTGGGGACAATGGCCTTCTGTCAGCATGAGCATTGTGGTGATCTTAGTTATGGAACGATGTTGGACCACCTCTGAAAAAAAGGTCCCGGCCAGCGACGAGGAGGGAGACGGACACAGATTGCGGACACACGGCGGAGACTTTCTTCTCCTTCAAATAAAAATCCACAAGGCCCCGACAGTTTTCACAATTTTCATTGGTCTTCATTAGGCAGTGGTTCGGGGTCCAGAGGCCAAGTGGCAAGGTGGCGCCTTAGCTTCTCACCAGGGTAGGGGGTGCATACAATCTCAGGCATGTCAGGGGCTGTGTTGAAGCTGAGTGGCCGTGAAAAAGGAACAGGAGCGCTGGAGGAGGGAGGAGGAGGACGGAGGAGTAAGAGGTGGACGACGGGGTTGAGGTCCCTATTACTAGAACACCGACGTTAAGACGTTCCTGCCTTGGAAGAGGTTGGCCGCGAATAAAATTTGAGGCGCCGGAGGAAGAGACAAGGATAATGGATGAGGAATTTTATCAGTTTGCTAGTGCCCCTCGACCCAGAGGGCTTGGGAAAATCAAGGCTCCATCTCATAGGCAGGAAGCCTAATGGTGACCTATGGCCAATCTTTATTTCTACCACCTCACCAACGAAATGCAATGACAGGGGGCACACATCACAACACACAGAGACAGCCTTAGATCTTGGTGCTACGACTTTTCTTGCGTCTCAACACCGATGTTTTTGTATGTGTTCGGACCCTATAGACTTCGGGGTATCCAAATGGGGACGAATGGCCGAAAGCTCGCTTGCCAACGCCATAGTAGGTGTTGTCTTCCCCCCGTGCGCCTCTGCCTGCCCAGCAGCCAGCCCCCCCGGTCATTAATCTGAGGCGGATACCTTCAGCACACTTGGAGGAAGTCATTACAGACAACACGATTCCGGCTTTCCACAGATAATGTGAATCGTTTGTTGTTTAATCAAGATGGAATCAGGCCATGGATCTCTGATGAGTGTGGTGGCCCCAATTGCCGAAGTGGTCACCGATATTAGTTCCGCGTTCTATTCAATTTCTCTTCAAACAGAAATGGTCCTCTTGAATAAATTTTTTAAAATGATAATTTCTTACGCAATTTTTATTCTCTTTTCAAACGTTCATTTTGCTGGTTTTGCTGTGTGGAGACTGGGTAAAAGACACCAAGGTTTCATGGGGCCAAAAAGTATTACATTTACTCATTTATTATTAAGAAAGTTTTTCGCCTTTGTCAATGGTTTTAAGGTCATGTTGCTGTGTGAGAGTTTACAGCTATAATTATGGGCTCCCTTTGGAACAGAAAAATGTGGCTTTAGTGGGCATCTTCTCCCTCACAATTTTAATAGTGGCTGAGAAATTAGAAGTCATATTTTATAATTTTTTGGGGTCATGTTTAGCTGTGGAGATACAAGCAATAATCATGGTCTTTGGAAACAGAATTGGTGACTTTTTTTTTTTTTTTTTTTACAAAAGTGGCTTTCTCCCTCACAATTTTTATAGTGGGGCTGAGAAGGCATATTTTATAATTTTTTTAGGGTCATGGTGCGTGCGATCTGCCAATAAATCATGTTTCCTTTGGAACAGGAAATGTGGCCTTCTGAGTTTGGCATTTCTCCACCTCACAAATTTTTTTTTTTTTTTTTTTAACAGTGGCTGAGAAGTTCATTTTGTATAATTTCTTTGGGTCATGTGCTTTGAAAATGCAGCAATACTACAGGTCCTATTATAAAAAATGTTGTTTCTAACAACATTTGTTCTTCACAATTGTCACAATATGGTCAAGGGTCCATGCTTTGAATTTTTTGGCGGGCAATTTTGCTTTGAAATGCACTATATACAGGGTCTTATTATATAAAAAATGGTTGTTTCCTAACAGACACATTTTTTTTCACACATTCGTCCAAAGTGGCCTCAAGGGTCCATGCTTTGAATTTTTGGGGGCATTGTGGGCTTTGAAAATGCAGCTATAATACAGGTCTATTATTAAAAAAAAAATGTTGTCTTCTAACAGACATTTGTTCCTTCACAAATTGTCACAAAGTGGCTTCAACGGGTCGGCATTTGAATTTTGTCGGGGGGCATTTTGCTGTGAAATGCAGCTATTACTACAGGTCCTATTATTAAAAAAAGTTGTTTCTACAGAACATTTGTTCTTCACAATTGACACAAAAGTGGTCAGGGTCTGCTTTGAATTTTTGGGGGGGGGCATTTTGCTGTGATAATGCAGCGATACTACAGGGTCATATTTTAAAAAAATGTTGTTTTCTAACAGACCATTTGTTCTTAACAATTGTCCAAAAGTGGCTCAAGTGTCCATGCTTTGAATTTTTGGGGGCATTTTGCTGTGACCATGCAGCTATTACTACACGGTCCTATTAATTAAAACAAAATGGTTGTTTCTAACTGACATTTGTTCTTCACAATTGCTAAGGTGGCCTTCAAGGGTGGATGGTGCTGTCAGAAACCAGGATTAGGTTAGGACACTATTAATGGACACATATTGCCCACAAAATGACTTGTTTTTGCAAGATCTTTAAACATACTATCAATCCTGTTAATTGAAGACAAACCCATTGTAATACAATTAAAAAAAGAGAACAAAGACATGGTGGGATTCCATTCCTATTTTTTTAAAAAATGTGTTTTCTAGAAATATTTTAAACTACTAAAAAAACTTGCATGTACAAAATAGCTGGTTTAAAAAAAAATTCTCTTCTGAATTGTACAAGGTGAGGATACAGGAAAAACTTACCAGATTTTTGTAGGTTATTCAGAGAGACATGGAGTTTGGAGCACGGACAGAGAACAAAGTACAGGCCAGTTCCTCCAGCACGTTGAGTTAAAATTGAGGAAAAGAAAGAAAAAGAATGGCCAAGAAAAAAAGAAAAAAAGGGCACCTGGGTGATATAGGAGGGTAAGGTGGAATTGACATAGGGCAAGTAAGCAGCGGTTTTTACCACCCAGTAATTTTCCAAGTGAAGCTCTATTGGTCCGCCCACTCATAACGGGAGGGGCAAGTGCTTAACCCAGGACAGGGAACAGTATATGACCAGTTTTTTTCAACTAAAATGGTGGTTGAAAGGGGGACTCCTTTTTCCGGCACTTTTTAATCTGGGGGTTCATGGCAGGTTTGGGGGGCTCATGCTGTGGCCCAGGGAAAAAATAGGGAGGTATAGTCAATAGGTCCAGGGTGAAACTAAAAATGGTGGTTTGAAAGGACTCCTTTTCCCAGCAACTTTTTATTCTGTGGGCGTCAGACAGGTTAATTGGTCAATTCTGAGGTACAGGACCCAGATATAGTCAATGTTCTGTTTCAACTAATATGGTGGTTTGAAAAACTCCTTTTTCCGGCACTTTTGAATCTGGGGTCATTGCAGGTTTGGGGCTCATGCTGTGGCCCAGGACAGGTATAGTCAATGTCCAGTTCAACTAAAATGGTGGTTGAAAGACTCCTTTTTCCGGCACTTTTAAATCTGGGGGTCATGCAGGTTTGGGGCTCATGCTGCGTTCCAGGACAGGGATATTCAATGTCCAGTTCAAGTAAAATGAGGGTTCAAATCATACTGCCTTCTGGCACTTTTTAATTTGTGGGTGATGCAGGTTTAAGGGTCATGCTGTGGTACAAGACAGTGATAGTGAATGGTCTGTGATTTTTTTTCTGTGGCTTTTATAACCTAAGTGTGTTGCCTAAGATGTAGCACGTATCCATTTGACTGTTGTGGATGTTAATTCCAGCTTCTCCAGCCCTGTTTGGGTGTAAGAATGAAGGTGTTGTTGCTCTCCCATAGACTTTAATGGTCATCGATCATAATCTACTATCGACTATCGACTATCTTGTCGATGATGGTCGACTATCGACCATCGACCGATGTCGATGGCCAACATAATCGCTCAACACGATTCGTAACCCATTAAAGTCTAAGGGAGAAGATGTTCTGGTTAATTTTTATACCTATACAGGTGAGGAGAAGCTGGAATTACCATCCATAACAGTAAACTGGATACGTGAAACAACTTAGTGAAGAAAATTTGGCTCTAAGGCTATGTTCACATGGCTTATTTGCGGGGCGTAATTACGCCCCGCAATTACGCCGTGTGGACGGGGGTGGGAGCGGGGACAGGATCGGGGGGCCAGCACCTCGCCGGACCATAGACTTGCATTACCAGCGGCGCGTATACGCCGCTAGAAAATGACATGTCACTTATCTCCCCCCGCGGCGGATTCGCCGAGCAGGGAGAGGAGACGTAATCCATAGTTCTCTATGAGAACTGTGCATTACCGTAATGACTGGGACGTATTCCAGCCGTAATTCGAGCACTACGGCGCGTAATTACGGACTGAAATATGTCCCATTTTAAGCCGTGTGAACATAGCCTAAGAGTGACAGAAAATACTTCATTCCTTTCAATGGCTAAGTGTAAAGATAAGGACAGCTTGCAAGCAGGGGCGTAGCTATAGGAGGTGCAGCGGTAGCAGCTGCTATGGGGCCCTACAACCTGAGGGGGCCCAAAAGCCCCTTGACACATTGAAGATTTGGAGACGGTGTGTTATACAATTACTGAACCCTCAAAACTGAACTTTTGGGCACTGAGTATGATTTAGCAAATCCAAGCACTCGGTATAATATATAAGAGAGTCAGGCGTTATGTGAGCCTGCAAATGTCGCCAAATAACAGCTTCTGGGTGTGGGAAAGATGCAGCCAGCAATACCAAACTCCCTAACTATTGATGTCTATAGAGAGAGAAATTCTATTTAACTAACAGCATTCTGTACAGAACAGAGAGTGAGCTGGAAATGGTGTTCACAAGGCAATACAGTAATATATATATATATATATATATATATATATATATATATATATATATTATATATATATATATATATATATATATATATTTATATACAGTTTATATAAATAAAACATGGTCATGTGATTTTAGCAGCCAATGAGAGCCCTACACCTCAATGATGACATTTTGGACACTTCTCTGTGCTCTGCACTGATTGGATGGCTGCCAAAAATGCAGAAAGGTGATTGGATGGCTGCCAAAAGTGCAGAAAGCCGCTGAAAACTATACTGAAAATGGTGTGTCGAACTAGAACTAGAACTTTATTCGAACAATAAAATGTTCGGTTCGGTTCAAGTTCTAAAAATTCGAGAAGTTCTACTAGAACTTAACTTTTCTAGAACAGTTCAATCAACACTAACCATCACTCTTTGTGTACAACCCAATGGCCAGTTTTAATCCAGTTACACGCTATTTTTTCTAATTCTATAGACATATATTTACCCAATAGATGCTTATGAGGGAAAATGTCAAATGCCTCTGCAAACTTCTACTCATCTCTTCATGAAAACAGATCAGGTTGGTCTGACAACTTCTGTCCTTAGTAGAATCATGCTGGCAATCACTTATTATATTCATTCACATACTCCTGTATTTAGTCCCTTATGAGTCCTTCAAACAATTTTCCCACAACAGATGTTAAACCTACTGGTTTCAGAATTAATTGAAGTGTCCTTTAATTCCCTACACAATTTAAATGCCACCTTAGTAACCTATGCGCAAAAAAGTGAGTTTTAGACCTAAACAGGTTCATACATGTGGCCCATTAAGGTGGCATTTAAATTGTGTAGGGAATTAAAGGACACTTCAACTAATTATAAACCAGTAAGTTTATTAAACAGTAAAATCTCACAATCAGTAGAACACTTCAAATTACAGGCCTTCATTGGTCTATGGTTGGCACTGGCAGGTGCAATGACTGCACTATATCATACTATCCTGTGTTGTGTCTTGTAGGCAACTGGCCAGAAGTGGCCTCCCTACTATGCTATACTTTTCAACTATATTCACATCCTGAAGACATAGCTATAGTTGAAAGGGGTGCCAGGGCCAGTATTAACCATGTAACCTCATTTGCATATGCTTCTAAACATGGATAAACTCCAACATGTAAGAAGACAGGGGCAGCGACTAGTGCCTCAACACTAGCTACACTACTGGTTGTAATGTAATGGTTGTAATAAGGTACATTTATTAATATTGTCTAATACTTAGACAGTGCAAATCTAGCCTACACTGTCTAAAAGGGCACAAGATTTATCATAGTGGTTTACACAATTAGTTGGCTTAGGCTATGTTCACACAACGTAATTGCGGCACGTACAGTAAGCGCTGCAATACGCTGGGTGATTTGGGAGTATGCGCTGATCAGCGCATACTCCAGAAGCACGGGGGGCGGCAGCTCGCCAGCCCCCTAGACATGCATTACTTGCGGCACATAATCACCGTGAGTAATTGACATGTCACTTATCTCCCCGCGCGTACAATACAATCGTATTGTACGCATGAGGGGACGAGGCGTAATCCATAGTTCTCTATGAGAGCTATGGATTACCGTAATTGTGGCGCGCATCTCGCCGCGTATTAAGCAAAAATACGTGGCGAAATGCGCTCCGAAATTATGCCGTGTGAACATACCCTTAGAGTGCACCAATATTTACTGCTAAATTTAGGCGTGTTAAGCCATATCCCTTTTTATAAAGCCACGTCCATTCTCGATGGGCCACACCTTTTGTTGAACACAATGTAGAAGTATCTAACAACTTTTTAAATTACATAACAAATGTAGTCTAAACCAGTACACAAGTATTTTGATGCAAATTTCAGCATATTTCTCCTGTACAGTATTTGCCATTGTAAATGTTCCCCAATGTGTTTCTATAAGGTGTTACATACTGTATCATAAGTCCAACAGCTAACTATATATTACAACTTGATTTTCTTGGAAATACACTTGCAGAAGTGTAAGTGGTTTTAAAATGGTAATGTAGTCTATACAAAGAGCAGTAGAGCATCACAGTGAACAACTTCTAGGCTTAGTTGTAGCAAACTGGCTTTCAATCAGGAGTTGCGGAACTGGAAGAGAAGAGACTGCAGATGAAGGCTGGTAGTTCCTTCAAGTGAACAACTCCAAAGCAGTAATACTAAAGATGAACCAAAGAGTAATTTGCCAAGGAGTGAGAGACAGATGCCAGCAAAGATCATGGAACAGCAGTATGATCCGCCTGGTCTACCAGTGTTATAGACTTTTGTATAGATCTAGCTAGAGGCTGTTATATATTTTAGTTCAGAAATTGCATTATTCATTTCAGCTCAAGACTACTGAACTGGACTTACATTTGATTGTGTTTGCATAAAGAAAGAAAAGAATCTTGTTCCATCCAGCCAATATTTGTTACACCCTATACAGTTATACAGCAAGGGACCTGATGTACCTATTAAAGCTATTTATTTTTGTTGTCGACATTTGTTATTTTTATTATCATATAATCCAATGTACATCAGATGTAAAAATGTGGATTTCTTCTTTGGACAGTGCCAAGACCAATTTGCATTATCAATCTTTATTTAATATATTTGTATGTATAATTAAAGGTGAGGTTTATGTAGACTTCCTGTTGTCTTCTGATTGTCCTTGCGCATAAAAGCATTAATGTTTGTGACCTTGTGTTTTTTGCATTTAAACTAAAGATCTATAGTGTGACTAGTAGGCAATGTAGGTTTTATTGGTGTTCTCTGAAAATTTAAATGCTCAGAATTCCATCTTTTGAAACCAAATTAGATCTGGAAAATGGAAGAGACTAGGTTTTATATGTAATAAAGAAGAGAAACATTGGCTAGGTAACTACATGACTGAAAGGTTATGAATTATTCTGTAGTACAGAAATCATCATCATTTTTTACATTCTCTTTGAATTATATAATTTACACTGTTCTAATCCTGTATTCATAAAATGCCTGTATACATTCTATAACCATGCATCACAAATTAATGTACATGCTGTGCTCCAGGTTCTCTAGATAAAAATATAGGGATTGTATAAACAGAGATTCCCTAACACACTGGTATATAAAGAATTACATCCATGTAAAAAACAATATAGGGCTCATCTAGTAGTTCAAGGCAAATTCATACTAAATAGTGAATCCAAAGAAAAATGCCAGCAATGTGAAAAAATAAAATCAGAAAATAACTTTATTACAAAATTGTTTTAGCAGTTTAAAATGACAAGAGATAAGGCACAAATGCTTATAACACAAGGTTAGACACGGGAGACAGAGGAACCGTCAACACATTTCAGACTGCACTAGTCCTTAGTCATGTTCTTCGTTCCCATGAAAATAGAAACCAGAAAGATTCCTATTATGAACTTGAAAAATATGCATTGATAAATTAGAAGGATAACGTGTATTACAATTATTGGTATCTAAAATTCTAATTTTTGAATCTTTTGGGTCATGTACTTTATACACAATGCATCAGAAAAAAATAAAATGGGGCACTCCCAACTGGTGCTCAAAAAAACCCCACTCTTCCTAGCATGGAAAGAGCAGTACAGAACATGTAGCACCACACTGTACTGTAGAGGGGAGCTAGTAGACTGCCAATCACTGCATGCACCTCACTAATACAGAGTTTTTTTTGAAAATATTGTATTCTGAGGCCATTGTAACCTAAGAGACCACTGTTCTGTATATGTCCGATGAGCTGGCAGTGAATTCACATGATAACTAATTTCTATTCACTAATATATCCTTATCAGCCCTATGGACTTGATACTAAGTTTGTGAAGCTTGTCTTCAGAAGTGCACTGCATGGATCTTCTTATTGACTTTGCAAATATATGCTATTTCTATAAAATAATTTATGAATCATTTGTATTGTGTCAATAAATACGTGCTATGGCACTGAAGAATAATTGGTCCTCTTAAATAACTGCCCTCTGCAGTTTTGAACATGCATTACTTTGGTTGGGGCACTGAAGCCTATAATATTTTTTGCCCTCTCTGTGCTGAACCTATAGCTACAGCTCTGTATGCTATGTTTTGCCATATGCTGTAAATCTATTACATTTTCCTTCTTAAATCTATTTTATATTGTTGAATAAAGGTACATTTATTTCTGTTCCTGGTGTGTCCAATTCAAGCATGTAACCTGTGTGTGATTGGCCAAGTTCAACTACGCTGTGATGAAACTGATGCATAAAGTGTTGATCCTGGTGCTGCTCTAGATGCAATACTGCTTTTCCTGTGTTTCCCTATTAATTGGAAAATGCTTAGCCCCTACCTGTCCTGTGGAAAGCATATTAATTATTGTTCACAACCCCCATGAGATTGTGAATGGTGTTGATGGAATAGAATGATGATGATAGGATTTTTAAAAACCATGTATTTCTAATGTAACCCTGATGAAGAAAATCATCACTTTCACCATTTTCCATCATATGAAGACAAATAAGAAAGACTAATTGAAATGGGCAGATTTTTATTAAATCAAAATGTTCATGAGGTGACTACAGAAGGCTTTAAAAATTCTCTTTTCCCTGGGATACCTACAAAACCTTTGCTGCAAAATCTAACAGAAATAGTCAGCATAGATAAACATGGAAAACAGACACAGATAACCACTAGTATTTTTTGGAATCCTGTACACTTCTCCATTGACATTAGGCCTATCTTGCAGATGACCAATTGGATTGTAACAGATTTGGGAATGGACTCTGCTGAACCCATGTTTTGCCATTGTTCTCTTGCTTGCGTGCAGGTTTCTGTTTTAACTATTATTTTTGTTTGTTGGAGCTGCTTTACCTACTCTTGTAGGGTTTTCTTGGTGCCTCTACAGTTTCTGTCCCGTGGCTCATGGTCCTGCCCAGAGCTTCTGTCCCCTGGCTCATGGTCCCACTCAGAGTTTCTGTCCTCCGGCTCATGGTGCCGCCCAGAGCTTTTGTCCCCTGGCTCATGATCCCATCCAGAGCTTCTCTCCTCTGGCTCATGATCCCACCTAGAGCTTCTGTCCTCTGGCACATGGTCCCGCCCAGAGCTTCTGTCCCCTGGCTCATGGTCCCACCCAGAGCTTCTGCTACCGGACAATGGTTCTGCCCTGGGCCTTCCCCTGGCCTCCACCCTTGTTTTCCTCCTGTGTACCTCCTTGTCTTGGAAATTTTTGCTATAGGCCTGTTATTGAGCCTGTTGGTGGTAGGGATGCTCCCAAGTAGTTGGGGCCCCAAACTCTTATGGTATTTTTACTTTTCTGTGGACTTTGGAGTTGAAGGAGGGGCCATAAAGGGGGATGTACTGTCACGCTGCTACTCTCAGAATCGACGGATGCAGAGTTACTTGTGCTTTTGCTGTACGACTTCCTTTCTTTTTGGCTTTTCTTTATGCAACATGCGGATACCTCAGAGTTCTCTGGCAATAGGAGAGGCACGGCTGGACCCTGCTGGTATTTAACTATAGTAGGTTCAGCTGGGTTTGGCCTCCTAGCCAATCAGTTTCTACCTTTGGCTTTATAAAGCTGCTCCTCCCATATTTCTGTGCCTGATCCTTATTTATCATGCTCTGCTTTGTCTTGGTTTTTGTCCAGTTTGTCTGTGTCTTGTTTTATGTTCAGTCCTGTGTTTCCTGTGATGTTTGCCTTGGCTCTTGTCTGTCTGTTTTGTGTTCGGTTTGGTCCTTGTCTGTCTGCCTATGTTCCTAGCCTGTGTTTGTGTTCCTGCTTGTGCCCTAGCCCATGTTCTTATTCTGTTCCTGCCTGAGCTTCTTGTCTATGTTTTTAGCAATGCCTGTCTGAGCTTCTTGCCTTAGGGCTTGTTCACACGGTGTATACACTCCGTGTTATCTCGTGAACTTCACAATAAACTTATTACAGAATGTGTACATTGCTTTTGATGGTGGGTAAATACAAGCAGATGTTAGCAACAAGAACAATGATTATTGATGTGAGCTTCAAGCTTGCCAGGGCAAGAATAGAAGACCACTCGCCTTGAAAAAGACGAGCGGGGTTCCACAAACCGTCCAAACGAGGAACCAATTTTCTATTTTAAGACACCGAAGGTATACAATCATAACTACAGGGAAGACGTACAACTACAACAAATACGCCAAGTATTAGGAAAAACACACAGCTACCAGATTTCTAACACATAGAACCTAAAAACAATAACCAAACAAAACCGACACACGGCAAAATCAGAGAAGAAGGAAAAAAAAAAAAGGGGGAGAGGTAGGGAGAGTTCAACGTCACAGTGGGGTAGTGATTCCAGTTGGAACAGTGTAGGGTGTTCATTAATTAGCCCTGGAGACCTGGGTTTATTCCCCAAGGTACACATGCAACTCTACCAAGTTCTATAAACGTGAACAAGAGGTAACTTAGCACAAAAATTCACGGCCTGATCTCAGGAATATGTAGACTCTCAGCTCCGTCTTGAAAAGAATTGACATGCATGGAAACACCGCTCCATGTTCAGCACAGCGAGCAGTGATAATCTCACTGCTAATTGTTTAGATCCGTCTTGGGGAGCGACAGAGCGGACCCCAAGACAGATCCGAAAAGCGCTTGTAACACGGAGTGTATACTCCGTGTGAACAACCCCTTATTCTTAGTCTTGCTTGTGCCCTAGCTATATTTATTGTCAGAGTTCCCATCCTGTGTTTTAGTCTTAGTTCTGTTTATGTCTAGTTTGTGTTCCTGCCTTATGTCTGTTCCTAGGCCTCTGTCTTATGTCTGTTTCTAGGCCCCCATCTTATGTTTTGGTTTTCCTGTCCATTTCGTTCTGTCTTTATGTTACAGTACCTGGCACGCCTCCTGGCCCCTTGCTTTGTTGTTCTCTGTCTGTGTGGTGCTCGTGCGGGCACTTCTGATCTGTCCAGGTCAGCTGCGACTGCCATGGCCGTGGACTGCTTTGGGGTTGCACCTGGCAGCCATCGGGGTAAGCCATCCTTACCATCAAAGGCTTGCTGAAGAACCCGATGGCCACTTAGTCATGCCCCATCGGAGGGCCGTAAATGTGACAGAACATTTCATCCCTGGATTTCTTGTTATCAAGAATCTCCTTAACTTCAAACCCAGCATCACGACTATATAAAGATTCAGAGACTGCTGAAAAATTCCTGGAAAAATTATTAGGATAAACAATTTAAGGAGAGAAACATGAAAGGGATGGAGTATCTGTTGGGATAAAATAGTACACTGTAGATAACTTGGGATAACTTGTTATAGAGCTGTACAAGGACCCAAGAACCGAGGAGGCAGTTTATAGAGTCCTTAAAATAATATGCTTGGAGGAGAGCCAAACTTTGTCTCATCTTATCAGCCTTGCTTTTAAAATGAGAAATGGCTCTGCAGAGAGAAATTTTAGTGTCTTTTCAAATTCAAAGGAAAAATATGACTGTGGAGTTGGCAGCAGTAACTTTAGATAAGGAACAATGTGGAAGGGGAATCTGTGGATGCACTATGTGCCTGATAAAAAAAATGGCAAAGCACCACAGGATTCTCCTATTTGATTATTGTACGAGAACTCGGCAAAAAAGATTCTCCCAATTGTCCTGTTGGGAGAAAACAAACTGCCAAACTGTGATGATTGTGCCTGACAAACCCCCAGCTTTGAGCTCTGGTCCCTGGCCACGACCGTTGCAGCAAAAACCTCAGTTTCGACCAAAGTTTCTTTATAGTTGTTTTCACCAGTGTTAACACTGTGAAACTCTGCTCTGGTAATTGATTCCTGGCCAACACCATAGTCAGTGTCCTCCAGCACTCGGCTTGTTAACTTATTTCCTTGCAAGTCTTTTTGATTGACAGCTTTGTATTCCAACTCGGTATTTTGTTGCTTCCACCTATCACCTCTGTTCTTTGTTCTCTGGTCGGTTATAAAGGGTTCCTGTGCCATTTCTCCTTGCCTGCTATCCTGGTTACCTTTTGTGCCTGTAGGTTAGCCTGTTACTCTTTCTTGCTTTACCTGTTACCTGACCTTGGCTATACTTACCAACTATTCCTCTGCTTTAGCGACTTTGTACTGCTTCTCCCAACTGTTGCTGACCTTGCTAGTTTGATCTTCTGTTACTGTGTTTAGCGTTTGTTTTGTCTGCGTCTTGAATATTCATCTACTTAGGCTATGTTCACATGGCTGATTTTGGGACAGATTTCAGTCCGTATTGAGCGCCGTACTGCGCGCAAATACGGCTGAAATCCATCCCTGTCATTACAGTAATCCACAGTTCTCATAGAGAACTTTGGATCCCGTCTCCTCTCCCCGCTCGCCGTATTACATGTACATTATCCCGGCGGGATACGCGCCGTGGATGATGAAAGTCTATGGGGCCGGCGAGCTGCCCCGACCCGCCCCCGTACACACGCTGTAATTGCAGGCGAAATCCATCCCGCAATTACGGCGTGAATCAGCCATCTGAAAATAGCCTTAATATATCTCGCAGTCTTTGGTTGGGGCCGACCTTTTAAGGAGTCAAGCACCCCTAAAAGGCAGGGACAGTGGGTTGGGAACAGCATCAGGGCCTCACTCAGTTGTGTCTACTCGTGTGCCCCTTTCCGGTTCCTCACACAAACCTTGTTCTAGACCTTTTCTACTTTTCTGTTGGCCTGTGAGGATGGTCGGCCGAAGGAAAATCGAAACTAACCTCCAATAATCCACAATAGACTGTAGAAGCAAATTGAACTCCTGTCTGAGACAATACATAAAGGTAACCCATGTAAGTGAAAAATGTTTGTAATAAACAAACAAGCAAGACAGACTGCTGAAGGGAGACGGTAAATGGACCAAAATGTGCCATCCTGAAGAACAGTTTTACCACTACCCATATAATGTAACCAAACAATTAGAAGAACTGTGTAGGTACATTAAGGCCATAGTGATATGAGTCCGCGGAGAGTCAAGAACTATCAAAGACCTGTCAAGATGCTTAGGATTCCTTTTAGCCAGTTGAGGGTTAGTACTGCCAGATTCTAGCAGGACCACCAGTCTTCACAGAGGACCACCGTAAGGGTGGATATCTCTGGATGCTAGAGGGAGATCTTCAAAACTGAAGGCGGTACTGCATGCCAGTGCAGTGTGCAGTATAGTGGGCCAGCTACTAGATGGTTACTAGTTACAAACAGCTAGTGTTACTAGTGTTAAAAACAGTGTTAAAAACAATGATGCTGAACACAGGAGGATATTTATTTTTACTTGAATACCCATAGAACGGAAATCCAAAATTAGCCAGTCATTCTATAACTGAGACCTCAGGTTAGGGTGTAGCTGAAATTAAAGAAAATGATGCTTTCAATAAACACTAAAGAAGGGCAACATTGAAGAAGGCTCACATTAGTGGTTGTTATGGGTGAATTCAGCCGATGGCAGATGGTGTACTCAATCATCTTGGTCAAAAGAAATATACATCCTCACAATTTTCTCCAGATCCTGATCAACTCTTTCTGTCTGTTTGGTTGTTGCACCATGAAGTTTTATCCATACAGCTTTTCAGAAAAACTGTCAGAATTATGACATTAATTGGATACCCAAGTCTGATTTGATTACATCTAAGGAAATTGGATGCCCAGTAATTAAGACCACAGAAATATGGATCAAGGGTTTCTGGTTTTGAAAGAAGATGCACTCAGCCATGAGCGCTACAAGGCAAGTTTTTGTGCTGTGCACAAATGCTGTAGTTAGCAATTAGGTTTTTAGAACCCTGGGCTAGGAAGGCCTCGAATAATTCCTAAAAAGTGTACAGACTTACCATGACTGTAAAACCATAAGATGTTAGCTCAAATAAGTAATTTAGAATACAGCCTCAGCTAAACAACGGTTTTTCAGGTTGGTGGGCTTGATGAGATTTACAGCTTTGCAGCAATGATGATGCTTTTGGGTTTCACAGATGTTTTATGGTCCAAGGCTTCAATTGGCAGGAAGGGGCATCAAGTTTGGTGTTTCTGGAACCAGGATGGCACTTGATGTTTAGGTAAAACCTGGAAAAGAACCACAATCACCTGCCTTTAAGTGGGTTCAACTCACAAGAAGTACTGAAAAATCTTATGATCAGAATAAATCGTCACTAGATTGCTGCTTTAAACAGTTACCTCCCATCTTCTAAAGCTATCTTGATTTAAAGGAGCTCTATATGAAATAACAAAAGTCTTTCAAGCAGGAGAAAATCATTTGGAGAAAAACCTGCAGGGTTTCATATTGCCTGTAGATTTATGCTGGGACAGACAGCTCATATCACATATGTCCACCTCTAGGAAAAGGTCATTGAGGTGTCAGGTTAGTTGAGAACATATATGAAGGCCTACTCAGGAGTAGAAAAATCTGGCTGCTTTCTTTCAAAAACGGCACACCTCAGTCACAGGATGTGTCTGGTATTTTAGCTCAGTTTCATCGAAGTTTATGAGGCTAAGCTGCAAAACCAGACATCCTGTGACAAAGGTAGAAACAAAACAAGGTTTTGAGTCAAAAGCAGCCATGTTTTTTTTAATCCAGATCAACTCCTTTTGACTAATTAAAAGCTTGAAAAGCCTCTGGTGTTATTATTTTGGATCACTAGATTTCCAAGTAAGTGTTGAAATAGGCACTAACAGAAAAGATAAATCTTTGATGAAGTGCCGATAATAATTGGTGTATCCAAGAAATTGTGGGTGGCTTTCAACTGAGTTGGTTGCAGCCAATCTTGAATAACCTGAAACTTCACAGGATCAATCTGGAGCCAGACATCAGGCAGAATGTAATCCAAGAAATGAACCTGGGTGCGCCTGAAGAGTCATTTTTTAAGCATGCAAAAGAGGTAGTTTTAATTTGAATGAGGTTAGTATTTGTTGGACAAACTCCCAAGTAAGATGTCATGAAGATATAAAGTTCAACAACAAATTTATACAACATATCCCATAACATTTTATAACAGTTTGGAACCCTATAGCTACATTGCTTAGACCAAAAGGTCATCATTAAATACTTGTATTGACTATCACAGGTATTAAAGACTGTTTTCCACTTGTTTCCAGGCCTTATATGCACAAGATTGTATGTCCCCCCTAAGGTCAAGCTCAGTAAGCACAGTGGCTCCTTTAATTTGGTTGAAAAACTCTACAATCAGTGGAAAAGGGTACATGTTCTTGTGAAGAATGGCAGCAAGTCATTTCATCCTCTTCTGCTCATCAGATCAGCAGGAGTTTCTGAGTTATGTCTGTCTTCTGTTTATTTGGAGTGGTTGCATAGCAGCTTACCTGAGCTCATTTGCATACTCTATAATTCTCCAGTGAAAATGGTGGCCTGATTGCAGAGTATAGAAGTATGGAGCTTATCTAGGGGATCCTACCCATACTTTATAACACTGGGGGAAACGTGTATGATCGGGTTTTTCACCCTTTTCTGGCATCAAATGCGCCAAAGTGAGCGGGCCACGATGTCTAATACGTGTGTTAGGCGCATTGGTCATAAGACTCGACACTTTTTAATGCGCCTAACAGGAGGGGGCGTAATATCAGACACATATATAAATGCGGGTCAGCAAAACTAGGTGCATTACCACATTACTATGTCAATGTGGTCTGCCTGAGCATAAAGAGTCGAAGTGGAGCTAGATTTGCTGTTAGGGGAAAAATATCCAATATTTCTCAACTTACACCAGCGCAATAATAAAAAGTAATTTATGATAATTATCAAACTATATATAATTAAATTATTTAAATGTAATAAAAATTTAATATATAATTAATAAAAAAATATATAATATCCCAAAAATAAAAAATATCTCCTATAAAATGTATTTAAATTTAATAGAATCTAAAACTAATTTTACATTAAATAATCTACTGTTGCTGTTGTTCAGATATACTGTGGTCAAACAAGCAATATCAGTACCATAGTTTCTATTCACTGACATGCTATTCTAATGACTTTTCTTTTATTTCCAGCCTATGTATAGCCTTTATACATGTTTGCCGCATTACTAAGTTTTCATAATGCACCGAACACACAGACGATGTGCAATGAACTTTAGACCCATTTTTTAATGCACAAAAACCACTTTCATACATTCAAGCGCATTATGAAAACTGAAAAATAGATGAGAAAATGAACTTTGATGCACCTAGTTCCATACATGTCTCCCTTATTGTTCAGATGACTCATAACAGTTTGCACTCTGTCGCCATTAGCCATTTTCGCGATGCCCAAGCAGGTAGTGTGAACAGCTTTAGAGTCATTGCAATGGAGAAGGTACGTAAACCTACAAAGGGTGGAGACTGGAGAAGGATTCTAACAGAGAAGCATTCTGGATCCTGACTTTAGATACCAGATTTTCTAAAGAATTAAACTATAGATCTAATATACATTTATTAGATTATTTCTCCTCTGTCAAGCCTTTCAGGTTATATTTTCAACCTATCACATACTATGCATGACCTTTCTCCAGTCCAATGGATTGCTTTCAGAATCATTAATTGGCAAGAGTAGGGTTAATTTTCACCCACATTTAGGATATTTACTGAGAGTCCCGGTGCTCAAATGTCACATTATGATTAAGGGTCCATCTCTAGATCTGAAATGCGTTAAAGATGTGTTTGTTTCTATAAAGTTTCTTTGCTTTTTATACTTTTTTAAATGGAACAAAAAACTTTAATATATTTTTTTAACTCTATACCGGGTGCTGGATGCTTCTCCTTTCTACAAGTCGTGCCACTCTGTGTTGCTTGTTGTAGTTGGAAGCCCCGGTGAATTGTTACAGTTCTTAAATGTGATTTTTCCCTCAATATGGAGGCTGCCATCTTTTTTCTTAACAACATAAAGCGATGCCCCAGTTGGTTAGAAGTAATGTCAGATAAGACACTATGTGCCACGAAACGCATAACGTAAAAACGTTAACATGTAAACAAAGTACATACATTGTATACCAGAGTGAGCCACTGATAAGTGGGGCCGCTCTTTTCGGGGCGATGACTCTGTCCTAATAGGGTAAATTTGTTGTGAGTGACAAGGACAGTATTATTACCTTGCCACCACCTATATTTCAGAACTATCTGTATCCTATGGAAATTAATGATTTTCTCTGTATATGCTCTTTTCCTATCTGTGAGTATTATTCAGTTTGAATTTTACTTGGGTTTATATATTTTATTAATAGAAGTAAAAGTTGTGTTTGAAAGCAGGGTTTTCTTAATTTGGCAGTGATTTTTATATTGTGGCCTAGATAATCTGATTACCTATTTGGTATGTGATCTGGTTCTGGAGTTTCCCAGCTTCATTCAGTAGGGTGCCACTAAGGGCCACATGTATGAAAACTGTCTAGGTCTAAAACTTACTTTGCTGCCCATAACAACCAATCAGAGCTCCCTTTTCATTTTGCGAGAGCACTATATGAAATGAAAGGGGTGCTCTGATTGGTTGATATGGGCAGCAAAGTGAGTTTTAGACCTAGACAGTTTTCATACATGTGGCCCTAAGTGTCTACTGTAGAGGATTTCCAGTAATAGCAGAGATGTTTTTTAAACCTTATTGTCACTTTTTCAGAGGTTAACTTGAAATGGCCTTGCTTCACAAGCTCTTCTGAAGGAGCAGTTGGAGTTTGGAGTCTTGGGGTCAACTTGAAACCAGAATAGCAAGTTGCTTGTTTCTCTAGTGTATAATATGGTCATACACAGAAGAGGACAGTTCCAAGGATGTTTTGTTATACAGTGCTGATAATTCATGTGCGCAGCAGAAGCAGAAACTACAAGGATCTGGGCCACCATGGCAGGCTACAAAGTATCCAGAGCTCACTGAAATTAACAAAATAGCTCCTCCAGAAATCTTTTAAACGACTCACAGAAAAAATATATTCCTAGTAACACTTATTACATTTTTATTGATATGCATTAAAATATTACCCAACATCTACGACCTATAAACTAAATTTATGTCAATAGTTAGTATAGAATCACTATAGCAGATATCTAGACTAACTTATTTCACTAGATATGAAACAAACTACATGCAGAGTAACCCAAAAATACAATAGCAGTAGTCCAGCAGTGTATTACCTTATAATATACAGAAACCATTAGTCATTATATAGATGCCACATAGCATTATCAATAGTGCACTCATGGTTTTGAAGTCTTTTAGATGGAGACAGATGCAATCACTGCATATCTTGAACCTATATGAAAGAAAGCCAGTAAATAAAACGTGATAATCCTGTTATATTCTATCTAGGAGAAGCACCCGCCCCGTAAAGGGGTTACCCGCCTATCGGTGGCTCTCCCTACTATGAAAATAATACATTCTGTATGATATCTGCATAAAAAACGTCCCAACGCGTTTCACCAAATTGGATCATTAGGGAACAATGATGATGTCTACAAATAAGTAGTGATGATGGTAGTCTTAGATAAATCCTAGACAAGTGATGACATGATTCAATAATATTTTAATGCATATCAATAAAAATTGAATACGTTTTACTGGGAATATATTTTTTCTGTGAGTCATACAAAGTATCCAGACAAAGTGAAGGCAATTGTAGATTAAAAGGTGTGCACCAACTAAGGCACTCAGTGGACATGTTCAGTCTTGCATTGCCTTCCACATAATCTGATGTCAATCCAGTTGGGCATAGATAGACATCATCTGTAGATCATCTAAAGAAAGTGGCAGATCATAACTAGTTATCTCATCTTTAATGCTTTCTGCCAGTTCCTAACAGAAGTAGGCTAATATTGCCTTATAACTCCAAGTTAGTTCAGGAGCCAGTTTCTCAAGCTGAACTATATATAGCCAAACAGTAAATGTGCAAAATAAAAAAAAGAAAATTGTCCACTCACAACATCATAGCAATTAGCATGTTTATGATGTAAAGATGGTGCAATGAAGAGACACCATGTTGGAATGGTTCAAGTTTATAAAAAAAAAAAACACTTATAATCCAGCACTTGTTTACAAGGAAATATTATACAATATTTTCCCCCAACTTTATTACATCCTGATAAAAAAAAGAAAAGCAACATACAGCACAAGCACATGTCTGTCCTACGTGTTTCTCAGCAGGTTCGTGGTTATGTGATCCCAACTATAAAGGTCCCCTGTCATAAGAGTAGAAAAGAGGAAACAGCAAACAAGGGCGATCCTGACTCTTTAAAGACCCTCTAAAAGGAAGATAGAAGGTCTTGCAAATTGGACATCAGCAGACTGCGTCTCTCTGATAGCAGTGAGGCCCAGGCTAGTGTTTCTCCAGACAGCAAAAACACTCTAAAATCCATGGTTGCTCTATCGCATAGCATCTGATGCTCTGAAAATGTAAAACTACTGCTATATTGGTAAAGAAATCTGTGCCCAAATCAGCCGTGTGAACGAGCCCTTAGAGGTCCCTTGGTTTTCACTCTTTAATACCTATACAGGGATCTTGACTTGTCAGGGAACCTGCCAGGTCCCTATCCTTTCAGTAGTCTTTGTTAGCCATAACTGAAAAATCCAAGCACCGAATCAAAGGAAAAGATAACTAGCATATTGAGAGCAAATATTATGAGGAATAAGAAATTCTAAGTATTTCAGCACCTCATACAATTAAACCATTTAACAGCTTTACTTCAGTGTTTTAAAATCCTACTACGAATGTGAGGTTGCTTATACATTTCAGGCTGTAAACAACCGCAACATGTGTGCTTGGATTGTAAAGCATTGAAATAGAGCTGAAAATAGTTTTATTGTATGGTATGTAGGGTAGTTCTTTTTCTGTGCAATACTCACTTCAACATGATTCATCGCAGGTTTGTAAAGCCCACAACAAAAACAACAAGGTGAGCTAATTTATTAACTTAAACTATATAAACTAAAGGTCTATATGGTGGGCAGGCTGGGTCCCTTCAATGCATAGGATAGTTAGGTGGTGGAGGCAGGCTGCTGATGATCAGACAAGGTCTGTAATGAGGCAAGGTCAAGAATGGAGCTAGTGCATGAGCACTCTGTAGAGGTCCCAGCAGAATGAGTAGTATATCTGGTGAAAAGGCTGTTAAGTTCGAGTCGAACTTCTCAATTTTTTAGAACTGGAACTGAACCAAGCTTTTTAAGATTCTTTCAATAAAAATTAACATTCGACACGTGCGCTTGACGCGCCATTTTTTATTTCACTTTTAGCTGTTTCCTGCACTTTTGGCGGCCATCCAATCAGCGCACATCACAGAGGAGTGTCAAAAATTCCATCACTGAGGGTGTGGGGAATCTCATTGGCTGCTAAAATCACATGACCCTGTTATATGTATGTCACTGTATTTCCTTATGAACGCCATTTGCAGTTCACTCTCTGTACAGAACGCACTGCTCTCTGTCGGTCTGCTTGTTTGCAGGCACACTATTTCTCAGTGATTTTAGACAGGAAAAGCTGCTAGTTAGATTAGTTAGGGGTGGGTACAGCAAGCTTAGGGAATCATAGACCGCAATAGTTAGGGATTTTTTTTTTACTGCTGGCTGTATCTTTCCCATCTTTATTCTGAGTGCCCAAAAGTTCATTTCTGCTGTTTTTGTGGTACAGCTATTGCAGATAACACCATTAGCAAATCTGCTATAGAAAGAAATTTCTTTCAAAAATTGGTTTCTTGCTGCAAATTTGATTGAGTGCCCAAAAGTTCATTGTTCCAGTTTTGGGGGTACAGCTAGTGCAGAAGACACCGTTAGCAAATCTGCTATAGAAAGAAATCACTTTCAAATACTGGTTTCTTGCTGCAAATTGCCCAAAAGTTCATGTCATGGCCCTGGCATGCCCCCAATATCAGATGCCGAGCAGGCATTTCTTTGCCAGAAAAGCTGTCCCTGCCTTGACCCGCCATGTTGCAGAAAAGATCTCCAGCGCGTTGGCTGCATCTGTGTCCACCAAAGTCCATCTCACTACAGACACATGGACTAGTAAGCACGGTCAAGATTGTTACATCTCACTGACTGTTCACTGGGTGAGTTTAGTGGATGACAGTGCCTCTGGTGATGGGTCTCGGCCGACACTCTTCCACATTGCTGGGATGGTGCAGAGACCAGATCCCCAACCTCAACAGGTAGTATCATGTGCCAAGAGAAACCAGGCCGTTCTCAAATTAATTTGTCTTGGAGACCGTCAACACACAGGTCAAGAGCTGTGGACAGCTCTGCGCACTCAGACCGACCAGTGGCTGGGTGTTAAGAATCTGGTGCCAGGCAAAGTGGTGTGTAACAATGGGAGAAATCTCCTTGCTGCCCTTAGGATTGGTAGACTTATGCACATCCCTTGCCTGGCACACGACATGAACCTGGTTGTGCAGAAATTTCTCAAGCACTACCCGGGTCTTGACTGTCTGCTGAGGAAGGCTCGAGGTCTTAGCTCACACTTCGCACCCTGCTTCGGCACAACTGGCAGCATCATCAGGGCCTCCCTGTCAACTGTCTGATATGTGATGTGGAATTCCACCCTCCACATGCTCCAGCAATTGTGGCAGCAGCATAATGCCATTATGCAGTATGAAATGTCACATGGCCTGACTAGCAGTGGTGCAGACCTCGGGTTGTTGACCCATAGAAAGTGGAACCAAGTAAAGCATCTCTACACCATCCTTGGCAGTTTTGAAGAGGCCACCAAAATGGTCAGTCAGGACGATGGCATTGTCAGCATGACCATTGTGGTTATATTTTTACTGGAACAATCGTTTAGTGCTCTGAGGCAGCTGGTCCCAGGAGTGATGGAGGAGAAGGCGGACACAGAGCCTTACTCGCCGGAGGATGTAGAACGTCGGACTTTTTCACTATTGTATAGGTCTTCTTCAGGCGGTGTTTCGATGGTGGGTGCAGGATGGCAGTTCAGCTCACAGAGTACAGCGCATGAGGCTAGCCAGGGCTCTGGTGACGGTCAGGATGAGGAAGTGGAGTAGGATGAGGAGGCAGGTGTGGACACCACCGGTACTGACTACCCTTCAGTGGTAAGAGGTTGGCACAGATTACAGGAGGAGGAGAAAGAAGATCCCGTTACTGGCCCTCAACCCCAAGGCTTGGGAGATCCCGGCAGCATTTCACACATGAGTGCTTGGATGTTATATTACCTGCAACAGATCCACGAATCAAGGCAATAAAAATGAACAGCGATTACTGGGTGGCCACCCTTCTTGATCCACTTTGCAAGACAAAAGTGAACAATTTCCGTCTACCCACAGAAGTTGAAAGTAGAATGCAGGCTTTTGAGACAGTGCTCATTGACCAACACAGGACATCTTTTGCATCTTCTTCACACTCTAATGTCATGGTGGAACAACGTCAGCAATACGGCAGCAGTAGAATGGCAAGTAGCCGCAGCAGCAGGCAGCGTGGCAGAAGCCTACTGGGTGACATTTTGCAATCCATGTTTACCACCTCACCCACACCTGCAAGGCAGGGCAGCATTCAGACACACAGAGACCGCCTTAAGACCATGGTCCATGACTACCTGTGGCTCAACACTGATGTTTTTGGACTTAATCTGGACCCATTCAACTTCTGGGTGTCCAAACTGGATGAATGGCCGGAGCTTGCTCGACACACCATAGAAGTTTTATCCTGCCCAGCAGCCATCTCGGAACGCACATTCAGCACAGCTGGCAGGGTGATAACTGACAAACGTATCCGTCTTTCCCCTGACAATGTGGATCGTTTGACATTTATCAAAATTTATTAAGTGTGGATCTCTGACAATTTTGTTGCCCCGGTTTCCGATGTTACTGACTAGTAAACTGTAGCATGTCTTCTTCACAATGTGAAATACACATTCCATCAGTCATCTACTAACATCAGTCAGTCTGCCATTAGTCATCTATTAACCGTTTCAGGGCCCCATACAGCCAAATCAAATGGGGCCCAAACCCATTACTAGTTCCTATTTTTTAACATATTGATGGGCCCCTTTTTGATTAGGCCTCCAGACAGGAGTATTGCCCATACTGTCCAATTGGCATCCCTGGCGGTAGTAGCCGCTACGGGGCCCTGTATCCTGAGGTGTCCCAAAAGCCCCGTTGAGACATAAGAAGACACCGGTTTTGGAAATGGCACATGGCAACTGGCAGGGGTGTCAATAGGGCAGTACTCCTGTCAGGGGCCCAAATCAAAAAGGAGCCCAGTTATATGTTAAAAAATAGGAACTAGTAATGGGTGAGGTCCTCATTTGATTTAGCTGCATGGGGCCCTGGAACGGTTAATAGATGACTAATGGCAGCCCTGACTACCACTGCACCCCCCTATAACTACGGCCCTGCCAGCTGAACCTCCATGTTCCCCGTTGGGATGTTCTTGCTGCCACCACATATATCACGTTCTTGCGCCCTGATGCAAAAAGTGAAACTGGGCTCCGGCCAGTTACCATGTACCATTTCCAATACCAGTGTTTTCTTATGTGTCAAAGGGGCCCCGTAGCAGCTGCTAGTGCTGTACCTCCTATAGCTACGCTGTCCTCATTTTTCAGTTAGCCATTGAAAGGTATGAATTATTTTAGCCTCTCAATTTTTTTCTGGGACTCTTAGGCTATGTTCACACATGTCACTTATCTCCCCGCGTGAACAATACGATCGTATTGTACGAGCGGGGAGCCGAGGCGTCATCCATAGTTCTCTATGAGAACTATGAATTAACATAATTTTGACGCGCATCGCACCCGTATTAGAGCACAAAGACATGTCGAAATGCGTGCCGAAAGAGCGCCGTGTGAACATACCTTTAGAGCCAAATTTTCTTCACTAAGTTGTTCCACATATCCAGTTTACTTTTCTGGATGCTAACTGCAGCTTCACCTCACCTGTATAGGTATAAAACTTAACCTGAACATCTTCTCCCATTGACTTTAATGGGGTCCAAAACTCGGTTCTAGTTCGACTCGAACTTCAACCCAAACTTCTTAAAGTTCGCTGCTCAACTCGAAGTCAAACTTTTTAGGGCTCACTCATCACTAGCTGGGACCAGAATAGGGATGCAAGGGAAAAAAGTGGTGACAGAGAGGAGAGCAACAGTGGCTGGGAGGAGCAAGGCTGTGATGAGTAACTATAAAAATCATGTTTATTTTTTAGAAAAATTGAGACAGGTCCTCTTAAACAGATAACTAATGATTTTTTAGTAGTATGGAGGTAATTAGTTGATATTGTTTGTAGTCACTAACTGTAACTAGCGTGCGTTCTGATGTTGGGTATTGACTGAAATATTAGATTGTGTACAAAATCAATCATGAATTATAATCTAGTAAAGTAAAAAGAAAACCCTGCAAAATACAACGCTGCCTATGCAGCTTGCACAGTGAAATGTATTCGGTAAGAATTTCTCATATCAAGGCTTTGCAGAACAGAGGGTCAAAGACTACTTAAATCCTGGTGAATAACAGTGTATAGTGTGACACAGCAGGCTTCAATGGACAGCCTACTGTTTTATGCTGCAGCATCTAATATAATTATATGTAAGGGAGCAGCTCATGTTAAACCTTCCCTAGGGTGTTAGGCCCAGGAAATCTGGCATTCTCTGCATCCCTGTAGTTATACACCTGTGGATGAGCAACATCCACTAAGTAATTGGAATCTGAATGTGTCTTACTGTTGAGGAGTGCTGACAGGGGCTGCAGACTGTCGGTAGCATCCTTTTACATGCACAATCAATCCTTAAGTTCTTTCCAATTTAATTTTATAGTGGGGGAAGACAATCAAAAGAAAGTGACGTGCCTTATATGTTTTTCAATTATATGTTCGTGGACAAGACTGAAGGACACAAATAGGGATCAACATGAAGTCTGGCTGGCATAAGAGTGCTAATTGGAATGAAAAAAAAGCTGATTGCTGACAGTAATCAATAAAGTGGGAGAGGTACATTTTATAAGCGCATGGCTGTGTATGGTGTGGGAATACCCTGCGAAGTCTGTACTGCCTGTGAATTTCAATGTCCTTCTGAAGAGGATCTCAGACAGGCTGCTCAACTGCTTCTCATCTATGGAATACATTGAACTGAAGGGTTGCTGAGATAGAATGGAAATCAGGCTCTGCTTTTCAGAACATGCAGCAGCAGCAGCAGCAGCTCGTGACATCTAACAATAAGGAGCTAGACTAGCTAAAAGTTACTTCCATTTTATTGCTTTACAAACACATTAGCCAAAATGTCGGGCTATAAGCTGCCCTCCCTTTTCTGGGTGGAAAATGAATTGGCAAGAATGAAACTTGAAGATATTCGTAAATAACTGACACGCCTGGGAATGGACCAAGTTTTCTACCGACTAGAGCAAGGTAAACCGGTGAATGCTGAAGCGTGTCAATATTTGATATACATTTGATTCCTTTCAATTTTTATGCATTATTTGGCTAGTCTGCATGGCTTATTGTAGCTGTGGTTGATAGAAGTTGTTGATAGAGACATATGAGCACTATAACATATGGGATTGCCTGCAACTCCCTCTATCACATATATACATATGTGTGTAAATGTAGGTATGTAATATATGTTTGTATATATATATATAAATATATATATATATATATATAATATATTATATATATATATATATATTATATACAGTACATATATTTGTGTGTATATATATATATATATATATATATATATGTGTGTGTTTATTTGTATGTATATATGTATATATTTGTTTGTGCACACACACATATATATATATATATAATATATATATGTATATATATATGTGTGTGTGTATATATATATATATATATATATATATATATAATGTACATATACTGTATGACTGTATGTACCGTACATGTCATAGCAATAAAAGCATGATTGGCAGATTATTAGTTACTACAATGATAAGCAAACCAAATGGCACCCAAAACACCAAAGTTATGATTAGTGGGGATAGTACATCATGATGATGATAATCAATGATCATTATTGTTACTCTCCCCAACTTATTGCTTACAGGATTATAGCAGGCTAATTTGTTTGGCTTTTGGCATATTCATGGCATATCCATTACTAATGTACAGTATCGTTATCCAGAGTCTGTAATGTGGGAAGTAATCCGACCTCCGGCACATCTTTGCTTCAATGTTCTGGCCTGAAACAAACTGCCACGTTTGTGAAATCAAAAGTTATATAATTCAGGTGCTTAGTATCTTTGATTAGTTTAGTGGCACAAACATATCTCAGATGTTTAAATGTTTAACAACAAAATTGAATATTCCGGTTAAATAATCTAGTATATATAATGCTATATACATGGTATGCTATATATGAGTAGAACTGTTTTTTCAATTTATCAAGGGCTTGGTTCCATGCAGTGGTAATAAAAGTAACCACAATGTACAATTGCACATCCAGATAGATGTCATGCACCAAATTTATCAAGTTTTTTAGACACTTTTTAGACCTATGTGACAGTTTTGGCATGGCTAGCAGTAGACCAAAAGTGTGACAAACCTATTAAAAACATGTACAATTTTTGGTTCAAAATATTGGAGTAAAAGTGCTCCAATCTTGTGGTGGACTAAGGAACAGAAATTTGTCCAACATCACTAGAGAATTACACAAAATGTATTATGATCAATATTTTGTGAAACTAAACTCTATTTGCACCATTTCCACTAACTAGTGGAGTGAGGCATCCAATGGCAGTATTGATAAATCTCCGCCAATCTGACACAGTGTAAGGTATAGTCTATACTAAATAAATTGGTGGCATGTACCTTTAAATATATCAGAGCTGGATTCAGTGTGACCCGCTAACATCAGAAAAGTAATTGCTTGTATTAATTTACAGGAACATTGTGTTTTATAACGTAGAAATTGTTTTGTATTCTTTATAAATAGAGGATAAGATTTTGGACACTCATCAGACAAGTAGTTTTATGATTTAGGGTCAAGAAAGTGGACCTACAGTGAATTTCTGAAGTTTTTATCTGTTTGTCTATCTTGTCTAATTCATCATCACTTATCAGGTACATTGAAGTTGTGAGTAAATAAGTAAGGTATAGGAACCAGTGGTAAGCCAGGCGATATGTTAGGGAGCTAAGTTCATCAATTGAGAGGAAGCTGTAAGATTCCTTGCTCCATACTTCTTCAATTCCATGTGACACCATTTTCTGTATATGACAGTTTACAAGCTAAAGTAATCTGTATTCTGAGTACATGTGATTGTTATTTTGTTATATCAATATCTGTTTTGGCAGATTGAGAACAGATTGAGTGGTAAAGCTTATCTTAAAGGGGTTTTCTCACTACAATGATTCATCTTACCTCCGTCCTGTTTTCTTGGTTTCATTTTGAATTCAGGGGTGTGTTTACTGGCTTCTATTAGACTGATGTAGAAGCCAGGTCTGTAGCTATAGTAACCAATGCTGGCAGCCTATCATAAGAGATTGAACAGGTCTGTAGCTATAGAAACCTGAGGAGCTGATACAGCGAGAGGGGATATCTCGGAATAGGTAGGACACTGTTAGTGGACCCATATTGTAAAGTGACTTGTTTTTGCAAAATCTTTAACATAAAAGGCAATCTTCATAGCGAGACAACCCCTTTAACTATCCTTTAAACTGGGAAGCGGGTGTGGAGTAGGTTGGTGCCTCTACCCAGGCTCCCAAAATACGCTTATTTTTCCAGTCATCCATGCATATATATTCAAATGGACACCATATGAGTGCTTCATATTTTAACTGGACACCGATGTGGTCTGAATTTTCATAAGGTTATTTGATGTGGTCTGCATATTAAGTTTTTTCCTATATGGTCTGCATATTGAAGTGGACTCTACATGTAGGTCTGAATATTAAACCAGACAATGGATATTCAAATCAAAAAAGAAGTTTTTCAGTTCACCCGCACTGTAGGACGCACAGAGTTTGTGTGAGTCCAGCAGGAATAGCAGGACAAAAACAGAGTGGAACTCCAGTGTCTTCAAACTTAAAGGGAACCTGTCACATAGGTCATGCCCCCCTTGCTGAGGACAGAACAAGCTAGTGTCAGACCTGCTGTTCCCAGCGCTATGTGCCTTATTCTGTAAGATGCAGCAGTTTTAGAGCATTTACCCCTCAAATCTTATTCATGAGTATGTGTTAGCCCCACCCATCAAAGGATAGCCCCGCCCACTGAAAGTTATTCACATGTTTCTACCTATTCAAAGTAATAGGTTTATCAGTTGAGGTGGGCAGGGCTAGCCTCCGATTGGCCGGGTTTGAAAAAAAAACTGACTCTTTGAAGGACTCTTCGAATGAGTCTTCTGACTGAAAACTGCAGATTTGAGCATTAAATACACGAAAACTCCAGCATCTTACAGAATAAGGGACACAGCTAGAGATGGCCGAATTTCTCAAAAATTCGGTTCGGTCACTCGCCGAATTTTCCGACAAAATTCGTTTCGGTCCGAATTACTTCGGCACGAATCACGTTAAAAAACAGCTATTTCCAGGCTGCCCAGAGCCTGCAGGGTGCTGTAGAACGTTGTGCCATGTTTAAATATGCGGGGGAGCTTGGTTTGGTTTCATACAATGTTTGTTTTATTGACACGCACATGCTGCCCCCGCTTTAGAATGTTTTCACTAAAAAATTCCTGGGCATTTTAAGAGGGCAAAATGCCCAAAAAACTCAAGGGGGAAATGTAGCCGATAAAGCATGCCAGCAAAAGCGGAAAAAACAACCCTGAGACTCAGGTGGCAACATTAGTGATAGAGTGTGGAGGTGACGGCGGAAGCCACAGCACATGGGGTCAGGCAGTGGCAAATGACTTTGGAGGCGGCAAAAACAGTATTGGGCCCACAGAGGGGGCAAAATCACCAGTGTGGAGGCATGGCCAGCAGCATGAGGCAGGCAGTGGCACAATGACTTTGGGGCGGAAAAAAACAGTATTAGGCACAGAGTGGCAAATCACAAGTGTGGGGTCAGGCGGCAGCAGTATGAGGTCAGCATGGCAAAATGGTTTTCTGGAGGTGGAAAAACAGTTTTTGGGGCCACAGAGGGGAAAATCACACAGTGGGAGGTAAAGGCGGCAGCATATGAGGCGGGCAGTGGCACAATGACATTATGGAGGGGCAAAACAGTATTAGGCCCAGAGGGGCACAAGATACAGTGTGGAGGTCACGGCGGCGCAGTATAGGTCGACAGTGGCACAATGCATTATGGAGGGAAAAACAGTATTAGGCCCAGAGTGGACAATTTTCCCGTGTGGAGGTCCGGCGCAGCAGTTTGAGTCAGACAGTGGCACAAGGGACTTTAGGGAGGGGCAAACGTATTGGGCCACAGAGGGCACAATCCACAGTGTGGAGGTCACGGCGGCAGCAGTATGGGGAAACGGGTGGCACAAGGGGCATTCTGGAGGTGGCAAAACCAGTATTAGCCACAGAGTGGAAAAACAAAAACAGTGGGAGGTCACGGGGCAGCGTATGAGGTCAGGAAAGTGGAAAAGGGGACATTATGGAGGCGGAAAAACAGTATTAAGCCACAGGGTGGCACAACAACAGTGTGGAGGTCAGGGGGGGCGCCAGTATGGGTCGGGGGCAGTGGCACAATGAATTATGGGGGGCGGAAAAAAACAGTATTAAAGCCACAATGGGCAACAATGATACAGTGTGGGGGGTCACGGCGGCAGCAGATGAGGTCAGACAGGGGGGCACAATGAAAAAAATTCTGGGGGGCAAAAACAGGAGAGGCCACATTTGTGGAGGGACGGCAGCAGCCAGGGGCGCAGTGAGGTCAGCCCCAGTGGCAAAAAAGACACGTGTGGAGGGGCACACAGGAGTCACAGAAACAGATGGGGTTTTCAGGGGGTGGCCAAGGGGACATTCTGAGGGGGGCAAAAATATATTAGGCCACAGAGGGGCACAATGACTGAGAGGGGAGGTCACGGGGGGCAGCACATGAGGTCAGGCAGTGGCACAAGAAGAGAGTGGAGGTGATGACAGGGCAACAGCATGAGGTCGGGGAAGTGGCCAATGACATTTGAGGTGGCAAAATGTATTAGGCCACAGGCGGCCAATACTGAGAGCGGAGGTTCACGGCGGAGCGCTTGAGGTCAGGCATGGCAAAAGACAGAGAGTGGAGGTGATGACGGGAAGCAACAGCATTGGGGGTCAGGAGTGGCCACAATACATTCTGGAGGGGGCAAAACAGTACCACCGCAGAGGGCACAAGACACAGTTGGGGATGTACGGAAAACGCAACACAGCAGCGCATGAGCACATAGGTGGACAATTTGACAAGGTTAGGGTGGTGGCAATCCCCATCCCCGGGTAAAGACGGTGGTGGGGCAGATGGAGAAATATCAGCAGATGTGTGGCATCGGGGGGTGGCGGCATCAAAAGGGGGTGAGGCGGGGTGTTTAAAACCCAGATGCCCTAAGGCTTTTGGTTTTGTGGAAATCCTGCCAAATCCCCCCGATTCATCTTGCAAAGGCATCGTTCAACATTTCCCGTGGACAAGGGGTTTTTCCCCTTGGGAAAAGATGGCCCCCCGCCGAAACTGAACACCCCTCTGATGCCACACATTTTGGCCGGGCGGACAGCTTCTCCACTGAAAAAACTGGGCAAGTTGGGGGGCCCAACATCCGTTGGTGCCCAGTAGTCCCGGATTTCAAACTGGGGGGGCAGATTTGCGGGCCAAGTAGGCCACAACCTTTTTTTGGTCGGGGGGAATGCTCCATGTCCTGCTGCTGCTGCTGCTGTGGTGACTGCCCTCCTCACTAGGGGGGGTGAAGGAAAGCTGCCATTAGTGACTCCAGCTTAGGTTATGCGAGGAGCTTTTTCGCCCCTACCCCCCCCCCCTTTCCCCCCAGCAGCCGCGGCAGTAGTACGGAGGCTGGGGAAAAACCCCCCCGGTCAGACCTGTCGAGGAGGGACGATGCCCACATGGGGCAGCGGCCAATGATTACGGGGTTTTTTCCCTATAGTATTTGATTTTGTTTTCCCCTCTCAATGGGGGGGGGGGAAAAAGGGTTTCCCTTTTTTGGGGCCCGGTAGCGAGGGCCAATAGGGGTGGAAGCCAGAAGTATCCCTCTCCCGGTGTGACTATTCGGTGTCACTACCCCAAGGCAAATAACATGCTGCGGGACATCTGCAAAAAGTGACCCCCGGGGGGCTCCCTGCCCCCATTCCCACTGTATACGCCACGGTGCTTGGGAGTCATCTGCCTCGTTTTTCCTCATCCTCCATCCACCTCCTCCAGCTGCTTTTTGCTCCTCCTCTTTGTCCTGGGTAGAAAAATCCATCATTTCACCAGACAATGCTTTGCTCCAATGTCCCTCCTCCTCCTCCTCCTCCTCCATTTCGTCCCCACCGGACTCATGTGGCCACGAGATTTTGTCCGCCACATCTCCATCCCCTGCCCAAAAAGATTTTTCGCATCGTTCCAGGCAGAAGCGTGGAATGACGTTATTCACCCCGTAGCCCGGCGAAGGGACAAAAACGTGGCCTCCTCGAATGGCCTCAACAAACAGCAGGTGTCACGCTGACTGCCCTGGTGACATTCAAAGTTAACACGGGGGGGTTACTTCTGTCGCCGGGGATCATCAAAAAATCGTTAATGGCCTTTTTCTCTTTTTTATACAGTGGGGTCCAAACATTTTTGCAGGCGGGGAATTCCGCGGGTTGGAAAAACACGCATTCAGAGCGTGTTGGGGGGAGGCCGTTCTGCCGCGCAACTCGAGGAGGGTTTCCGGGGCTTTGGAAAAAAATGGTAAAGTGCATCCCCGTTTTCCTGGCCATTTTCAGAATGTTCTGAAGATGGGGTGGAAGACTTCGGGAACCCTTTTTTACAACCAGATTGAAAAAGTGCGCCATGCGGGGGCGCTTTGGGCCCATCCCCTCTCGGGCAGCGCGGACACCATGTTCCTCCATTGCCCGTCCCCCGGTTCCGATTTGCATTTTTGGGCGCGGAAAAAGCCACACATCGATTTCTTGCTGATCCGGACAGTTCCTCCCCTGTGTGACTTCGTTTCCCCGGGGGGCAAGCTAGGTTTAGAACTGCGGGGACACCGGTGGGCCCCTACAATGTGGTATGTTGGAGCAGTACTTGTGGGGCGGGGATGGTGGTGGGTGGTGGAGGAGGAGGGGGGGACATTGGCCAGGGCACATTTTTTGAAAACGTGGGAGGAGGGAAGCGGCGTTCCTGTCCAATTTTTGTTTGGGGGTGCCTGGGCAGGGGAAACACATTCACCCATGGGGCCGTAAAGGACATGTACTGGCCCTAATAGTTACAGCTCAGACGTCCCCCGCGCCGTGTCCTTGGAAAAACCGATAAGCTCAAGGACTACCCATTTCTGTTTTTCATATTTATGAAGTGCTGGGACTGCCTTTTTTTGGAAAAAAATTACGGCTTGGAAACTCTCCATCTCGGGGCCCGGCACAAGCCCTTAGTTCTCTGAATTTTTTTCAGAGTCCACCATTTGAAAGGGAGGGATCAGTACCAACAACTTGGAAGGAGGCCGGTCAGTTTTTTGCACCTTAGGAGGTTGGGACGCATACGTTTTTCTCTTTAAATCGCCTCTCTGAAAAGGGGTGCTGGGGCCATTAGTAGCGAGGAGCAGGGGGGATCTGGACCGGGGGAGGATGTCAAAAAAGAAAAAAAGCTGCCCTTTGCGAGGTGGTGGGCCTTGACTGGCTGAAATGGCATGCGTGCCCCCGGGCCCGCTGCTGCTTCTGCAGCCGGGGAGGATGGACCACCCCATCAGAGCCACGTTTCTCCCCGGCCACCGGGGTGGTGACGCTGATGTGTTTTTACGCAGGGGGGTTGTGCCAAAAGTTAGCTCCCCGGCCCCCGCTTCACTTTTTGCCCCCAGATTCTCATATACCCCTTTGGCCCTCCGGTTCTTAGCAAAGAACTTTCCCCAAACCCCCCCCGAGTAGCTGAATTTTACCGCCCCAAAGCTCCGCACTGAGTGATACTGCCGCCGGGCCCTTCGCTGAGCCCCCTGTGCCGCTACTGCTTGGACCTGCGAAGCGGGTTTTTTTAAACCCCGGGCCGCTTGGCTCCGACCCCCCACTGCTTTTTCTTTTCCCTGCTGATCACGGGGCCACACAACCCCCCTTGCTGGCTGCGCCGCTGCCCGACGCGCAAGCTGCGCCTCTTTCTCCCGACATGATGGAAAAACCTTGCTTTTACCCCCCTCCCCAAGTGCGGTCGGCTACATCATCATCTATTTTTTGTTTCATCGTCACTACGTCCTCTTCACCCGGTCTTGGTAAGCCCCAGGGGGGTGACCTCTACCACATGACCCCCCATCCACTCTCCACATCTATACTTTGCCGCCTACGCAAGGAAGTGGGGATATTGGGGCCCCTTTCTTCGCGCCACGTAGCTGCTGACGCCCTCCTAATTTGTTCATCCTCGCATATGTGGCGTGGCCCAGACCACATAGTAGATCCCCGGGGTGGGGGAAATGGATGGGACAGAGGGCGGGGTGAGGGGAAAGGGGGGGGCCCGCTGACCCCCCTCCCGGGCCATGCCAACTAAGTTTGTGTCTGAGGTTCCCACCGCCCCTTTGGGTGGGGTTGTCAATGTCATCTGGGGGGGGGGAAGAGGGATTGATTGTCAAAAACCAATCAAGAACCCCGGGGGTTGCTGAAAAAACACACGGCCCCTAGATGGGGCAGCGGCAGTTGTGGCCTCACCGAGTGACCCCTGCTGGAAGTCCCCTTCGTGCTGCGACCTGGGCCCGTTTGAAATGTTTTTGGCCCTGCCACTCGCAGTTGCAGAGCCTGCCACCCCTGTCTGACATAATGTTTTTTTCTAAAATGTACAGAAACTGTTGATGAAATATTTGTATTGATAAAAAAATTACACCCTGTTTTTTTGACCCCCAAATGAAAAACCCCGTAACCCAAAGCTTGGGTAAACCCTTGGGGTATAAAATTTTCGCTCCACAAAATGGCCCGGAAAAATTATTTTTATGTGTCGTTTTACAAGCACTGTGGTTTTATAAATGTAAAAGCACAAACAGGCTTAATTTTAACCCTTTGCTTGGGGGAATTTTTGCTACAAAAAAAATGTATAAATTTTTTGTGTTGAAAAAGCGGTTATTTTTGTCAGGGCCCCCAGCAAAACAACGCTTAATTAACCCCCCCGGATGTAAATTTCGCCAAAAATTTAGCCGCACAAACTGTAGCTGTTTACAATTGGTTTTTTACGCCCCCCACAACAAGGATACAGTTTGTAATTTGCCTTTTTCTTGTGAATTAGGGGGTACCCAAAAAAATATATATATTTTGGCGTTTTAAAAAAAGAAAAGTTTATTTTTGCGACCCAGCAAAAAAAAAAAGCTTAAATTTCCCCCCGGGGTGTAAATTGGCCAAAAAAATTGAGCCGCACAATAGTAGCGTGTTACAATTGGTGTTTTCTCGCCAAACCAAAAAAGGATACTTGTTTTTTGCCTTTGCTTTTGGGGGAATTAGGCTCCAAAAAAAAAAAAATTATATTTGGCTTGAAAAAGGGTTTTATTTTTGTCAGGGGACACCCGCAAAAAAAAACACTAATTAAAACCCCTGGGGTGTAAAAATTTCGCCAAAGAATTTTAGCCGCACAAACGTACGTGTTACAATTTCGTTTTTCTACCCACACAACCCAAAAGATACAGTTGTAAAATTTGCCTTTTTCTTGTGGGAAAAAGGTCCAAAAAAAAAATATATTTTATTTTTGGCATTTAAAAAGACGGTTTTTTTTTTGTCAGCACACCAGCAAAACAAAGTTAAATTAAAACCCTGGTGTAAATTGCGCCCAAAAGAATTGAGCCGACAAAAAAATAGCGGTTACAATTGCGTTTTTTCTACGCCACACAACAAGAGATAAAAGGTTTAATTTGCCTTTGCTTTTTGAAATTTGGCTTTTCCCAAAAAAAATATATATTTGGCGTTGAAAAAAACGGTTTATTTTTTTTCAGCACACCAGCAAAAAAAACGCTTAATTAACCCCTGGATGTAATTGGCAATAGAATTCAGCGCCAAAAATGAAATGGTATTTGTTTGTAAAAAAAACGCTTTTTTTTTAAATAATCAACAAATGGCTTAGATCCCCCTTGGATATTGAAAGTATAGCGCTGCAGTGGGGGGCGCACACTGAATTTTTGTCCAATCCCCAAAAAATCGAAATAGAACATTCAGAGAAAAAATCTCTGAGACAAGCTGAGACACCCACAGAAAAACGCTGTATAAAATATTTTTTCGAAAGCGCTATCACCCCCCAACGCACCCTTCCCCCCCATTACAGTGAGGGGGGTGGAGTCCCACGGCGCGCTCGGTCTTATTTTGTTTCGGTGACGTCCAAAAAATTTTCCCCCGGTCTCTGTTGGCTTTTACTCGACATGTCTGCAGGTAGCCCTTCTTTCCCCCCAGAGTGCTTTGCCCCCCTGTGGCCATGTGCTCGCAGCCATTTTATCAATCAAAAGCAAAATTCGTTTTACCCGAAGTACCCCCCAAGTTCGGGCTTTGGTCCGAAAAACCCAAGTTTTCCTGAAAAATTTTTTAAAAAGAAATTTTCCACTTCGTTAGAAACAATTCGCCATTTTTCTGGGGGAAAAAAAAAACGGCTGGGATCAGCATGTCTGACACTGGTTTTTTGCCCTCGCAAGGGGGGGGGATAATCATGTGAAGGTTCTCTTTAAAAATCCTTTTTTTTGTAAATGTAAAAAAAATAAAAAGACCCGCCCAAATGAAAATGAAACTAAAGGCATTGGGGAAAAACACCTAGCCTGACCTGAAAGCTTCAGCCTTCTGCCGTGTCTGTTTCATGTTCATTTACCTGGTCTATTACTTTTTATATGTTTACAATAAAGGAGCTTACGTTTGAAGATGCTGAAGTACCACTGATTTTTCCAGATAATGGATATTAGGTTTCATATGTGACTGCGCATAAGTTTTATTCTGTTTGTTACAATGGTCAAAATTTTACATAATTTTATCCCCTAAGTTTTTTAACTAGATACATATTTTTATTTAGTTTTTTACTTTTTAAATTGGGGGGAACATGCTTTTTTTTAAAAGTGACATTGTCATTAAAGGGTTATCATCATTTCACATTCAAGTGACTGCAACAGATGTAGCTGATATGTTGGGTGATAAAGTAGCTAAAACAACCGTTTAGCTACCAAAGCCTTTTCTCAATAACTACCACTAATAAAATAAGAGCTATGCAGGAAAAACTTTGAGTGGTGTAAAATTGTTTTAGCAACTGTACCACCCAAAATACTGGATCTTAGACAGTCACTCAAGGTGGCCATATATATTGGATGAATATTGGCTGAGCCCATGATTTTGGTGGACTAGTCTACTATCTAATGTGTATGTGGGTGTACTGACTCTTCCGTAATGGCAGGTGACAAGGGAATGAAGAATCATGCATGCTGTATTATTATGTGTTCAAACCTTTGTTTTCATTAGAGAAAAGCTACCACCTGAGGTGTCCTTCTTGAGAATGCATGTACGTTCAGCCGAAGACGCATTTATATGGGGAGAAATAGTTGTCGCTGAACAAATATTCGGTTGACAGCTATCTAAGGTTCTTATGTATGGTCACCCGTAGAACGTCAGGTGAGAGATGTAAAGCAGATGAAACGACAGCTCTTCTGTTTAGGGAACAACTTTATCCAAATCCCCATAACTGGGTGTTCTATGATAAAACCCCTCCTCTTTTATTGAACAAACATAATTATATTTAAAGTTATAGAAAACTGGTAAACCCTGCATCTGAAGTCAGAGGCCACCTGGTCATTCATAGTCTAGTCTGCTATGTAATTAATCACAATCAATATTAGAGTGTCCATAGACACAGCAACAAATACTAAAAATCAGTTAATCCATTATTATGCCTTACAGAACATACATTTTTATTGAATTTCTAATATTATCCTATATATTATTTATAATCTTTCCCCTAATACATTATGTGATAAATTTCATAGCAGTATAAACTTAATAACCAGATGGCATCTGTCTTCAAATGTGCGATATATCGTTTTTTTTACCACCTATGATTCTATATTTGTTTGCACAATAAAATTGATTTTATATACATTACCTTTTTGAGTGTCTGCAATTTTGAAGGTATAAACTATTAGTTTTGCAGCTGTGCACCATTACTGTTCACTTGCCTTAATAAAATCCTTATAGGGAGGTCTATGCAAGGATGTATTCTATAACACTATTACATTTTCCCAGCCATTCACCAAATATTTTAAATATGTAGCCACATTCCAAGTGTGTGTGTGTGTGTGTGTGTGTGTTTTGGTGTGTGTGTGTGTGTGGTGTGTGTGTGTGTGTGTGTGTGTGTGTGGTGGGGTGTAAAAATGCTATTGGCACAAGACAACAAAACTGGGTTTCATCTTCAGCAGTTGCCTTTCTTTGGTCCTCAAGGACCTAAGGGGGTGATCCTACCATAGCCTTTGATGGCATATCATTAGGATTTGCTCTCAAAGTCTGATCGATGCTGGTCCCACCTCTGGGACCCACACATATCAGACTTTGATAGAATATCTTAGTGATATGCTATCAACATCTATAGTAGGACTTTAAGCAGAGCCCAATGGTAGAAAACCAAACAGTCACCAGGAATAATAAGCTTGTATTAAATACAAAACTAATAAGGGACTCGCCAACTTTTGATGGAGTTTGCAGGTCAACAAGGTAGACAATGGCAGAGAAACAGGGTTGACACTATGAATGGACAAAATCTGAATAAGGAAATGGAACTGACCTTTCTAGAAATTACGATAGCGCTGACCCTAACACCAGACACACTTACTCTTCACTGTTCTTTAAACATATTCATAATAATGACCCTAAACTTGAACTAACCTTGATGCAAACAAAAGGACTCTAGAAATAACTAAAACAACTCAGCAAAAACAGCACTGACAATAACTGAGGTACCACATTCTAGAAATAAACACATAGACAAGAAAACCCATCAGGGCAAAACGAGACTGAACCAAATATACTAAAAACAAGACTAGATCACTGGCTACTGGAAAATAACAAGTTACTACATACAATCTGTCATAACAGACAACATCAGTAGAACCTAACCATGCAGGACAAGGCTACACAAATATAGATACTAATAGCTAGATACAGGACATGACAAAACCAAGAGCTCCACTATAAACACCCCACAGTGGCAAAAGCAGGCAACTTTATAGAGAAGTTAGCAATTAGCAATTCTTCCGCAAACGAGCCAAGGCTACACAGCATGATCAGCCTTTCTGCTCAAAACATGGCAACTGCTTGAAACAAACAAAGTGAAGAAGACAAAGTAGCAGGAATCCCTGCTGCTTCTTACATATGGAGATACCTTCTTTTTAGGATAAGCGGAAAATGTTGATATGTTTGCAGAGCTGATAAGGAAGAAAACAAATTAAGTGAGGGACAAACTCGTTAAAACATTAAGGAGATAACATTTTAATAAATGCTTGAATTCAATATAGTTAGGGAGCATGACTTGGTTTAATTAGTGAACATGCAAAGAACACTTGATGGTATATTGATGAAGAAGGTATTATAATAAAGCAATGGAAACCCATACTATGCAAGAGACAGAACTTTGACTAAGGAGAAAGTATTATAATGAGCAGTCACGTTATGTTAGCAGGAAAAATATTGAGGTGACGTGATGACTAGGCATAGGCTATTAAAATAGTGAATATAACCCTATAATGGCTCTGGTAATATGTTTTGATAATGGCACAGTTAATATAACAACTGTGACAAGGCACAAGGCCTTGTCATTGAGGGCCGATATGTGCCACCGTACCTTAGGGTTGCGGTGGAGTAAGCTAAGTAAATAGGTCTGCAACCTTAGGTTGCAGACACCTTGTTTATGTTTTGCATCACTGCTTTAAGCAGTGGTATTCTGGGCCTGGCTTTTACTGGAGCAGTCTTTGAGCTGGGTGGGATGACTGCTCCCACTTATCCACCACAGGATATCCTTTTATTATTATTATCATTTATTTTGGAGCGCCCTTGATTCCAGGGCGCTGTACATTTCAGGCGGGTACATAAATGACATTGGTCAAACAATTACAAAGTGACAATAAATGACTAACAACTGATACAGAGGGAAAGAGGTCCCTGCCCGCGAGGGCTTACAATCTACAGGGAAGGGGTGAAGAGACAGAAGGTGAGGGGCAGACATGTTTGTGGGGCGGAGGAGTGCAACCCGGTTAATGTTGGTTATAGGCAATCCTGAAGAGGTAGGTTTTCAGGTTACGTTTGAAGCCGGTGAGAGAGGGGGAGAGTCTGATGTGTTGGGGCAGTGAGTTCCAGAGTGTGGGGGAAGCACGAGAGAAGTCTTGGAGACGGTTATGTGAGGAGGTGATAAGAGGAGAGCAGAGGAGAAGGTCCTGTGAGGAGCGGAGGTTGCGTGAGGGGAGGTATTTAGAGATTAAGGCAGAGATATATGAAGGGGAGAGGTTATAGAGAGCCTTGTAGGTTGAAGTTGCTAGCTTGAACTGGATTCGCTGGGCAATGGGTAGCCAGTGAAGGGATCGGCCGAGCTATAAAGCCAGGAGGCCAGGAGTACTGGGAGTGGTACACCACTCCAAGCCTGGAGTTTGTAGAGGAAAGATCTCCTATGTGAAGTCTCGGTCAGAGCAGCTGGACTTGCTCTTCTTAGGTGCTGCTAAGTCTGGATGGTGAGCTTAACCCGTTTTCTGTTATCCGTTTACTGCCTGAAGCATGTCCTGGGTTAAAGCTTTGGCAGAGGTGCAAACGGGTGCTCCCAGCATGGATGAGCTCATAAAGCAATTGGTGCAAGCCAATCTCCAGCAGCAGCAGACTAGCGTCCAGCAGCAGAGGGCACACACGGAGGGCATGCAGACCCAACGGGAGACCAATCAGCTCCTGGTCCGTCAACTGTCCGCGCTGGCAGAAACCGCTTCAAAAAAGGAGGAACCAGCAGATAACAACGCCAGAGTCCAAAAGTCGGTAAGAGAGGCGCTAATAAAGCTGACACCTGAAGATGACGTAAAGGCCTTCTTAACCATCTTTGAGAGGGTGGCAGAGAGGGAAAAGCTTCCCACCGAGCAATGGGCGGAAGTCCTGGTGCCCTACCTGACTGGGGAGCCGCAGAAGGCCTACTTTGATCTTCCGCTGCAAGATGCTAAAGTCTATAGCAAGCTGAAGGCGAAATCCTCGCCTGCTTAGGGGTGAATCTGGCTGTGCGAGTCCAGCGAGTGCAACACTGGGAGTATGATAAAGACAAACCACCCAGGTCACAAATGTTCAACTTGTTCCACCTGGTACAGAAGTGGCTTCAACCGGAATGCTGTACCCCAACGCAGATGGTGGAGAGAGTTGTGGTGGACCAGTTCGTCCAAACCCTGCCCAGAGCCATGCAATGCTGGGTCACTCAAGGAGATCCCCAGTTCGCCGATGACCTTGTGAGCTTGGTGGAGAGATAACAAGTCATGGAAGTCTCCTGTGACAGACCAACAGGCGGTAGTTCAGCCTCCGGGCGCTACAGAGGAGAGCCAGGTCGCGCCAAGAGGTGGCCCAAATCGTCTCAAGAGGGGCAAGTCCAAGTCTTGACTGATCCCCAATCCCCAGTGAGGAGTCCGCACCCCGTGATTTGCTGGGGGTGTCATGGCCCGGGGCATATAGCATCACACTGCCCCATGTCCTCAGAGCCCATGGACTGCAACACAGGCAGCCTTTGTTCCTGGTTTGCCTACCCAGCCTACAGCGCCGTACCTCACCCTGGCGAGGGTCCCCAGGTCTGTCAGGTAACGGTCAATGGGGTAACAGTCTGTCGACTTTTGGACCCTCTTAAGGGCCACACTCCCCCATGTGCTGGTCCTCGGAAAAAGGATTGGGGTACATTGCATCCATGGGGACACTAAGAACTACCCGGTGGCCAAGGTGACTGTGGCTATGGAGCAAGTTACCCTATCCCATACTGTGGGGGTAGTGAAAAATCTAAACTGCTCTGGAAAACATCACCGTGGGGCAGATGACAGGTTTCTGCACTTCGCCATGGTTAATAATTTACTGTACCGGGTAAAGAAGGAATGAGAAGAGGTGGTGGAACAACTGCTGGTACCAGGGCTTTACCGGCGGATGGTATTGGACCTAGCCCACTCTCACGTGTTGGGGGGACACTTGGTGGTAGATAAGACCCGGGAGCGAATCTTGCAAAGATTATATTGGCCAGGATATCATAGGGAAATATTAGATTTCTGTCAGTCCTGTCCCACGTGCCAATTAAACGCCCCGGTGGTGGATTGTTGGATTGCCATAGCCCCTTGGTACCTCTGCCCATTATAGAGACTCCCTACGAGCGTATCACAATGGATCTGGTGGGCCCACTGGTGAAATCGGCTAGGGGTCACCAATACATTCTGGTGGTACTAGATTATGCTACCCGTTACCAGGAAGCCATGCCCCTAAGGAATTCTTCATAAAAATCCATTGCCCAAGAATTGGTGCACATTTTCTCCAGGACAGGACTGCCAAAAGAAATCCTGACCGATCAGGGAACACCCTTCATGTTCCGGGTTATGAAAGAGCTGTGTAAGGTCCTGTTTATAAAGCAGCTACGGATACCTTGTTTATGTTTTGCATCACTGCTTTAAGCAGTGGTATTCTGGGCCTGCCTTTACTGAAGCAGTCTTAGAGCTGGGTGGGGTGACTGCTCCCACAAATCCACCCCAGGATTTCCTTGGCCTATAAATCCAGGAGGTCAGGAGTGCTGGGTGTGGTACGCCACTCCAAGCCTGGAGTTTGTAGAGGAAAGATCTCCTATGTGAAGTCTCTGTTAGAGCAGCTGGATTTGCTCTTCTTAGGTGCTGCTAAGTCTGGATGGTGAGCTTAACCCGCTTTCTGTTATCTGTTTACTGCCTGAAGCAAAGTTATGTTTTATGTTCTGTTTTTGAATCCTGCCGAAGATAAAGCTGTCTTCTGTTCTGTTTGGACTTTCTGTCAATTATAATTATAATGGCAATTGTTGCCAGTGGGTGTAATAGAATAGTTGGCATGATGAAAATAACTAAGGAATTATTTGTTTTCTTACTATCTTGTGGCAAGACCATTAGGTTGTAACCACCGATCTGTCCTAGTAAAGCCAATCTAATTTTCCTATTAAATAGCAAAGGCATTTTTATTGGCAGCGAGGTAACCTATAAGCTTGTTTTTGGAGTGTGAGAGGAAAAAGCGGTACTTTGCAGAACCCCAATTAAGCACTCAGATAAGATAACAACTCTATGCAGATGTTGCGTCTGGTCGAATTCAGACCCTGGACCTCTGTTGTTTTGAGACAACAATGCAACCTATTCAGCCACTGTGAAAGCCTTCTGTATTTGGTGGATGTTGGTGGGATTTTTGGAAATGAATACAGTACTAACTAGTTAACTAAGTCACTGCTTGCACTCAGGCCAGTATTTTAGTGTTTCATCCATATTATCTGGGGGTACCTCGAGCTGCTACACTGACAGTAGTGTTTCTAACATGAATCACAATTGTAGTAACTACTTAAATTATATAGCAAAAGCAGTTATTTGATTTGCAATATTTAACACATTTTGGTACATTATGCTTCAAGAATTAATATGCTGTTCGGTCAAGGATACTCTAAACTCTAAAGTGAATATGGATCTGGAGACTATCCATACCTCTGTTGCACTAAAAATACTGTAATATGCTATAGAGAGAAAGTTATTTTTTGTGTTTAGTACAGCTGACAATATAGACACAATATTAAATGCCTAAGTCATTTCACAAAGATCCTTTAAAGGAGTTTTATCGTTTGAAGTGTTCGTGCTCTTCAGCTAATTCTCTGAGATTGAATTTGAAATCCAGGGGCGAATCTCTTCTCTCAGCAGGTGTGTCTCTCCTCCCAGGAGGCGTGTCTCTCCTCACTGAAGACCTGTGACATCATCATTCTGGGTGAGGAAGTAGAAGCAGAAAGATGTCTGCAGAGGACAGCTCCTCAGCCCCCTGCATGCTTCTTATGTGTATGCAGAGCTTTAGGCTGACTCCACAAGCTCCTTGCTGGGCTATAAGCAGTTATATAGTCAGCCTGAACTAATGAGACATGTGAGGAAGCACACTGCCCTCCCCTCCTCCCCTTCTGTTACCAGGCAGCAGACTGGGTTATATGGAGCAATGCACACTGCCCTCCCTCTCCTCCTCTCCTCCTGTTAACAGGCAGGAGACTCTATAATACTGTGTTATATGAGTGGATCTGTGACTTAAACAGCCAGTAATTGCCCAGATCATTCACCCTAGAGCTGGGAGATGTGTATAGAGCCAGCAGCCCTTGGTTTCACTATCAATTTTAACAGCTTAGAGGGGAGAAAACACAGAATGTGCAGGCAGCCAATCACAGTGCAGAGGGCGTGTCTAGGGGTGCGGGATCTGGTCAGGGGGCGTGTCCCGACCAGCAGCAGCAGAAACAAAATACAGATTTACAGAAAAGCTGTAAATCTGCAGACACCGGGGTTTGCGGCGCCCGGCGCCGCAATTGCGCTAGGATCGGAGCTGTACTACGCAGCCCCGATCCCAGCGCATCTCCTGCGAGCAACGGGTAGCGGCGGAAACCTCCGCAACCCGGTGCTTTAACCCTTTGATTGCGTCGGCGATCCCCTGCTCTATCGGGTGATCGGAACACCCGGTCACCCGTCAGAGCCCGGACAACGGCTGCATAGTCAGCTCTGGGGACCTAGAGTGGGTCCAGAGCTGTCTGTGTACTACGCCAGTGACTAGGATGAACTTTGTGCTGTCCTAATCACTGCCTGTGTCAGACTGACACAGGTTACAATGTATTAGCATATATGAATATGCTAATACTTTACTAAGTGTAAAAAAAAAATTAAAAAAATGTTAAACAGTTCTCACTTCATGGAAGTAAAAAAAAAGTAAAAAAAATAAATAAAAAGTGTAAAAAAAATAAGTAAAAAAATAAAAATAAATATTTAATAAAAAATAATTGTGCACAAATTACATGCACGAAAAAACCTACACATATTAGGTATCCACACGACCGTAATAACCTGTAGAATTAATCTAACAAGTTATTAAGTGTGAAATGTGAATGGTGTAAAAAAAAAAAACGAGGCCTCATTCAACTGCGTCATTGAAAAAATAAAAAAGTTACCACTGTTGAAACGCAAGGAGGCAAAAACTAAAAAAAAATTTCTGGTCATTAACTACTTTTCAGGCATTCAGCTTAAGGGGTTAAGCCTCCATGTATTAGGAAAGCAATGATTGTTGCTTCTCCTTTTTACTTTAAGTTTAGTAGCGAATGTGTAGTGTAGTGATGACATCTGTTTAAATCATGCTTCTCTATTCAGTGTATGTAGATTTGACAGTATTATTATCAGTTAAGAGCTTCAATTGATTTTTAAACAATTGCTAGGATTAAATGTTACCATTATTATCATCTTTACTGTAACATTTATACCAGCATTAATACCTACTCTATATTAAAGGGGTTTTCTCGCTACAAAGATCATATCTGTAATAATGGAGACAGTAAAAAATAAGCACTTTTGCAATTGCTTTGCATTACCTAAATCATTTAGTATAGCAGCTATGAGCTAATCTGTGCGTGTCTAGAACTATCCGCAGCAAGTGGTCACACCCCCTTTTCTGGGATTGGCTGCCTGATATCTCATTCAGCCCTGTTGGGATATGCCCCCTGTGCTGTGATTGGCTACCTGCACTCTCTTCCCTATGAGCTGTGTAAAATGAAAGTGAAAATGGCTGCTGTGTTCTCATTGTCTTTCACTGCACCGTGAGCTGTGTAACAATGGCTGCATGAGCTCTCTATGCCCCTTCTCCCAGTGATAGCTCATTGTGAAGGATCTGGGCAATTACTAGCTGCTAGATTCACTGATTCACTCTCTCCCCATATAATACAGCCCTATACACAAAGAGGATGTCACAACTCTGCAGACCTTCTGTTTTGAGAACTGTTACCTCCCTCCACAAGCTCCTTGCAACCAGAACACTTGTATTGGTGAAAGCAGTTATACATATAGCCTGAAATGATGAAACAAATGCAAGGAACTCTGCTCCCTCTGTTCTCAGGCATGAGGTAGAGGGGGAGCAGAGTGTATTCCTCACATCTGTTTCATCAGTTTGGGCTGTATGTATAACTGTTTACATCAATGCAAGTGTTCTGGTTACAAGGAGCTTGTGGAGTGAGGTGACAGCTCTGCATTAATGAGAACTGACCATTGCAAGAGGTGTGCAGAGCTGTGACATCCTCTCCCTTCCACTGCTCACACAGAATGATGATGTCACCAGGCTTCAGTAAGGGAAGACACACCTACTGGGAGGATAGACACGCCCCTGCATTTGAAGCTGTAAGAAAGAGCGAAAGCTTAAGATGCCTATGAAAGCTTGTAATGAGAAAACCCCTTTAAGGATAGTTATTCAAGGCTTTATCAGCTTTAGGCTTTGTAGATCAAGTCAGAATCAACTGATCTTTTATTATGTTTAAAGTGAACCTGTAAGGCAATTTATGCTACCCTATCCGACAGCGGGATGTGATAGAGAGAAAGTAGCTGAGATCTGTAACATACAGGTTTATGTGACTTGAAGCAGTGATACATAGTTACATAGTTTGTCAGGCCGAAAAAAGACATACGTCCATCCAGTTCAGCCCATTTTGCTTAAAGGGGTTGTCTCGCTACAAAGAATAGCTTTCAAATTGTAGGGAACACAAAATAAAGACATTTTCCAAATATATTGCATTGTTCCTCTGTTTTCCCTAAAGAGATACAAGTGAATTTATTACCTCTGTGGCTATTTCAGTTCCCTCAGTAACTGACCTGTAAACAAATCTCCAGGGGCTGTTTGTTCAATGAGATAACAGAGAGTGAGTCATCACACAGGTGGGCAGTGTCAGTCAATGTCCTGTGCTGCCAGACAGTAAAAAGCTTGATTTATCTCAAGTAAACAGCTCTGTAATTAGGGCTTTTGTTTTGGGGATCAGATAAGAACTCCTGGGAGTAGTTTGAGAAGCTAATCTAATCTAATTAGCATCTGAAAGCACGGAGCTTATGCTGTACAAGCACGGAGCTTATGCAAATTAGTCTGAACCAGGAAGTGACAGAGAATTTCTTTCATGCATTCTTTGAAACCCTGTGGGGAGACAACTCCTTTAAGTGTTGCTAAAGTGTTAAAGTTTTGATCCAGAGGAAGGCAAAAACCCCCCTGAGGTAGAAACCAATTGTCCTCATGTTAGGGAAAAAATTCCCTGGATCAACGACTCCTCTCCAGAATCCTGGTCACTATAACTTGTTATATTATTACACTCCAGAAATGCATCCAAGCCCTTCTTGAACTCTGTTAGTGAATTCACCATGACAATTTCCTCTGGCAGAGAGTTCCACAGTCTCACCGCTCTAACAGTAAAGAATCCCTTTCTATGTTTATGTAGAAACTTTCTTTCCTCAAGACGTAGAGGATGCCCCCTTGTTCTAGATACAGTCCTGGGTATAAATAAATCTTTAGCGAGATCTCTATATTGGCCCTTAATATATTTAAACATATTTATTATGTCCCCCTGAAGCCATCTTTTCTCTAAACTAAATAACCCTAATCTTGCTAATCTTTCTGGGTACTGTAGTCCACCCAGTCCTTTTATTATTTTTGTTGCCCGCCTTTGTACCTGTTCAAGCTCTACAATGTCTTTCCTGTGCACTGGTGCCCAAAACTGTACACAATATTCCATGTGTGGTCTAACCAGTGACTTGTATAATGGGAGAATAATGTTCCCATCATGTGCATCTATGCCCCTTTTAATACAACCCATGATCCTATTAGCCTTGGCTGCTGCTGCCTGACACTGGCTGCTACAGTTAAGTTTACTGTCCACCAGGATTCCCAAGTCCTTCTCCATGTCACTTTTACCCAGTGTTTTTCTATTTAACATGTAGTCATGTAATGGATTTTTCCTCCCCATGTGCATAACCTTGCATTTATCAGTGTTAAACCTCATCTGCCACTTCTCTGCCCAGGCCTCCAACCTATCCAGATCCCTTTGTAATAACACATTATCCTCTATTGTGTGGATTACTTTACAGAGCTTAGTATCATCTGCAAAGATCGATATTCTACTGTGCAATCCCTTTGTAAGTTCATTTATTTATGAAAATATTAAAGAGGATAGGGACCAATACTGAGCCCTGTGGTACCCCACTAGTAACAGGGATTCAGTTTGAATATGCACCGTTAATTACTAACATCTCCCAACAGCTTGATGTTCTTGTTATTACAGTGGCATATATTATTCCAAAGTTTAAGGCCTATGGGACTGTAGCCAACCTCCCTGGATGTGGCTGCAAGAAGGTATTGATGACAAATAGAAGAGATGTAATATAATTGGTAACCAAAAAGCCCTTAAAGATGAACTCCAAGGTTAAGGTATATCAGTGTCTGATTCCACCATCCATCACCGTCTATTCAAAGTGTACCTAATGAAAGACGACCAAAGAAGAAGAAACCATTGTTGAAAGCAAATCATAAAAAAGCGAGACTTTAGTTTGCCAAAATGCGTATTAAAAAGCCACAAAGCTTCTGTGAGAACATCCCTCCGGATGGATGAAACAAAACTGGAGCTTTTTGGCAGGTCACATCAGCTCTATGTCCACAGACACAAATAAGTAATTAAGTATAAAAAGAAAAGAACATTGTATCTACTGTGAAACATGCTGTCATGATTGTGCCTGAAACACCGCCGGCTTTTGGCTCTGGTCACCGGCCATGGCCAGTACGACGTAAACCATGGTTTTTTACTTAAGACTACGTTTCTTATCACTAGTGTGAACTGGGTTTATTTTGTGCTGGGTGCTAATTGATTCCTGGCCAACGCCCGTGGCCAGGAATCTTCCAGCACACTCCTGGTTAATTTTTGTTCCTTCTTGAGTGGCAGCCTTCTTCTCCTATCTGGTCTTTTGTTCCTTCTGCCTATTGCTTCAGTTCTACTTTTCATCTGTTCCTATATAAGGTCTCTGCTTCCTTCCTGCCTTGCCTGCTATTTTGGCTTATTGCCCTATAGTTCGCCTTCTCTCTTCTGTGGTTTCTGTGATCTCCTGACCTTTCGCTTTGCACCCCGGTTATCCTTTTTGTCTCACGTCTTTGTACCTCGCTGCCGGTACTGTTGCCGACTTTGGACCGCCCCCGGTTATTCTCTTTGTCTCACAATTCTGTACCTTGCTGCCCATATTGTTGCCGACTTTTGACCGCCCGACTACGTTTATAGTTCTGTGTCTGTTTGTCCTGTCTGTGTCGCACCTATACCAGTGTAGCCATTAGTCTTCCGGTTGGGGCCGGCCTATTAAGGAGTCGGGTTCCCCAAAAGGCAGGGACAGAGGCTGGGACCAGTGTCAGGGCCTAACTTGTCTGTGTCTTTGTGCGCGTACCTGACAGTCCTTGACACATGGAGGAGGTTAAGTTGTATTTTTGGGTTGATTTGCTCAATCTGGCACAGGGTGTCTTAAATCTGTGCAGGGTACTATAACATTTCAAGACTATCAAGGCTTTCTGGAGTGAAATGTGCTGTCCAATGTCAAAAAGTTTGGTCTCAGTTGCAGGTCAAAGATTCTCCAACAGGATAATGAACCAAAATAAAAAAAAAACATTTGAGAATGTCCAATACCAAAGTACTGGACTATTCTGAAGTGGTCTTCTCTGATCCCTGATCTAGTCTGGAGAAGGCACCCTTCAAACCTGAGACAACTAAAGCAGTTTGCTCACAAGGAGTGGGACCAAATACCATTGGACATGCAGAGGTGATTTCCTGAAAAGGTTGTGCAACGAAATATTAAGTTACCATCATTTTTCTCCAGGTCAGTTTCCTTAGTTTGTTTTTTAGAAGTTTTCAGTTGAACCACAATTCAAAAACAATGTCTGATTTTCATTAGTTGGTTTTAAGAAAATTTAAAATTATTCTAACTTATGAGCAGTTTTAAGTTATTTCAGTGATCATGGTGGGTTTTTCTCTGTTTAAAAGAAGGGTACCAACAATTAAGTCTACGTGTATAAGTACTTGTTTAATGGAGTCATTTAAAAAAAAAATATATATATTGGGAAATAAAAATAATTTTTTGTGGGGTAGAATGGGAAATTTTTTAATTGAGTTCATACTGTGATTCTGGTAATACCATTTTTTATAGATTCTGTTATGTTTTACAGGTTTTAAAAAGACTTAAAACATTTGTTGGTATTATTCTTGTGCATCGCCTTTGTCTGAGATCAAAAACTTTTATTTTCCCTAGACAGACCTGTATGAGGATTTGTTTTTTTGCTGTGCTGAGTGTAGTTTTTATTGGTACCTTTTGTTGGTCACTTTTTATTCCAATTGTTTGGGAGGCCACCAAAAAACACAATTCTGGCATTATTTAAATTTTTTTAAGGTGCATGATAATTAACATAATATTTTATTAGCTCCATATTGATAACAACTACCGTGTTTCCCCGAAAATAAAACATAGCGGAAATCATTGCTGCAGCTCCCCATATACAGGGCCGTCCCTAAGGGTGGGGATAGAGTAAGGTTGGATGTTCCCAAGCCCCGCTCACCCCGAGAAACGACTTTGGGACATATTGTTGTAGCAGAGTGTTGAAGGACCTGTGCAGGGAGATCATGTGACTGTGATATCACCACAGGTCCCGAACATCCCAGGACAGGAGACAGCGTACAAGTAAGTGAGGGAGCAATGATACTGAAACACACACATCTCACAGGATGGCTGATGGGGCATGCTGGAACTTCTAGTTCTACAAGTCCGAGCATGTTACATTTGCCATCCTTTGAGATAAGTCACTGCAGCCGCCATAAAATGTCCTTTAAATACTTATATCCTATGTTGTGACTCTAAATTTTAAGATATATATGTATGTGTATATATATGTATATGTATGTGTATATATATATGTATGTGTATATATGTATGTGTATATATGTATGTGTATATATGTATATGTATATACACTCACCGGCCACTTTATTAGGTACACCTGTCCAACTGCTCGTTAACACTTAATTTCTAATCAGCCAATCACATGGCGGCAACTCAGTGCATTTAGGCATGTAGACATGGTCAAGACAATCTCCTGCAGTTCAAACCGAGCATCAGTATGGGGAAGAAAGGTGATTTGAGTGCCTTTGAACGTGGCATGGTTGTTGGTGCCAGAAGGGCTGGTCTGAGTATTTCAGAAACTGCTGATCTCCTGGGATTTTCACGCACAACCATCTCTAGGGTTTACAGAGAATGGTCCAAAAAGAAAAATCATCCAGTGAACGGCAGTCCTGTGGGCGGAAATGCCTTGTTGATGCCAGAGGTCAAAGGAGAATGGGCAGACTGGTTCGAGGTGATAGAAAGGCAACAGTGACTCAAATAGCCCCCCCCGTTACAACCAAGGTAGGCAGAAGAG